>VZTT01050004.1:89553-101622 GCA_013400855.1 Buphagus erythrorhynchus
TTAATTTTTTTTAAACTCTAGACACCATCATGAGCCACAATGCCATAGCAAATGAAGCACATGTGTCTTTTAGATCCACCTCAGAATTTCTTATCCCAAAATGGTGGGCAAACGTCAGCAATGGCAGTGTTTATTCTAGGAATGCTTACTGTGTCCAAGTAATGTCGAATAGGTGAGACAAAATCAGTGTTTCTCCCTGTTATGACTGCACTGGCTGCTGAATGAGTCCTTACAGTACCACTGTTTGTTTGAAAATGACACATTCTGGGCAGTGGCTGCTGCCAGTACTGGTGAACTGACCACTGACTGTGCTTTACACTCTTGCTCTCTCTCTTAAACAACTCTTATATTCCTTGTTTGTTTGTTTGTTTGTTTGTTTTGAAGTGTTTTCCAGAATGTGTGAACTTCATAGACATCCAGCTCTTACTTTCAGAGGAAGTTTCATACAGTCAAAAGTATGGAATGAAACTATTCCACTGCCCAGTGTCAAGGCCAGCTGTTCTCAGTCATTGTGTATAAATGTTAAAT
Organism: Buphagus erythrorhynchus; assembly: GCA_013400855.1. NCBI lineage: Eukaryota > Metazoa > Chordata > Aves > Passeriformes > Sturnidae > Buphagus > Buphagus erythrorhynchus. Next base: position 90,082 of record VZTT01050004.1, read on the forward strand.
GTACTTTTAGATGTAAAAGTACATTACATCTTAATGTAAAAAGATTTTTAGAGCCTAAATATAAAGGTTCTACAATTACCCTGTTCTGTGCACATCTCAGGATGACAACTTTATTTTAGGAAATGTAGTCTGACTGGTATTCAGCTTTTAATCTACTGTAATTGATGGATCCTTTCCTACAGAACCAATACCTAGCCAGCTGTTATTCATCCTCCCTGCATTTGGTTGATTAGATCTTTTTAATTTGACAATTTACATTTGTTTCTCTGGAGTTTTATTTTTTTTTCCATATGATTTCTGTAGTCTGTCAGCATAATTTTCAATACTGTCACTTGACCTCAAAAAGTTATGTAATTCATCCCACCTTGTTTAATATGGAAATGTAGCAATCAAAATATTTTCCCCATCATGTAAACAATTAATAAATAATGCTGAGCTAACAACAGGAAGTGTAGAAGTCCATTTGGTATCTGGCCTTGCAGAGTAGTGGCCTTTGGTCATCCTGATGAAACAATGGGAGACTTTCATTACAGAATTGATTTTGGTAGCTCTAGTTCACAATTCTTCATGACAATAATCTCCTTTAACTAAATATAGAAAGAAAATAAATAAATAAAAAGAAGACAGTACTGGAACCTCATAAACTGTTCTACTTCTAGCTTACTTAATGCTTCTTATAGCTCTTATTAATCTCCTGGTGTTATAATCAATGAAGAGTTAATAAGATTTGTGTGTGTGGTATGAAATTCACTGCCTGTGAAATAAATTTACCTTGCATCTGCATCCATTTCTAATCCCTCAATCCATGTGTGAGCATAGCAGCCTCGAGCAACTGAGAGACAGGAACAGACAGATAGATGACTGTCACTTCTTGTGGGTCAGAAGTAACCCAAAAATACTGTGTTGCCAATTCTTTTACAGGGGCTGGGCTGGCTGCTATTGGAGAGGGAGTGATCATGTTCTTTCTCAGTGTGCATATGGGGAGTATGTACCAGAATCCAAAATCCTGTATAAATAATGCAAGCATCAACTGTTGTTGCATCTATTTTTAGAATGTACCAAAAATCTTTTATTTCAGACATCATTTTTCAAGGAAGTAAAACCTCAGCAGTGTTATCCTAATATAGATTTTGTATTTATGATTTATTGGCATCATAGTAGTCAGTCAATAGCAGAGATTCATGGGCAAGTACACTTATGCTAAGTTTTGAATTCTGTGGAAACTAGATGCATTTCTAGTGAGCTTTTAAAGCTTCCTGGGGGCTTTCACAATAGGAGCTGATAAAATTTTATGGAATGCTTCACTTTTATGTTTAGAGTATGATGGGAATCATTCTACCCAGTACAACAGGGCAGAAATTAACTGAATAGTTTTGAATGAGCTACCCATAAACATTTGCTGCATTTATTTTACAAGTTAACATTTTGCTCGTCACAAACTGTTCCTTTGAAAGCACACAATGTGTGTATGTGTTATAGGAGTAGAGCACATGCGCAGGAAATGGAAGCATTATTTTGTAAGTCTTCTTGATTTGAAGGAGTTGAACCCACATGTCCCAAATGCCTCATCCAATTATTTTGATGACAGCAATCTCTATAATTTCTGAGGAAAACAAGGTGCTGTGCAGCTGTGCATGCGAAATCCAGGGGACTGGAAAAGAAGCAAAAGGAGACAAGTTCTGGCTTAATAGTTTTAACACTTCTATAGGAAAGAAGGAGTCCCAAGATTACAATATTTTCTCCTGTTATTTCTGATGTGCATTTCATCCATTTTAAGAAAAAAAGGTTTTGAATTAGCATCCTGGAATCCCAAGCCTGATCTACCACAGGTAAGACCAAAGTCATTCCCTGTCCCTAAATATTTGAAATTCAAGTTTTTAAAGGTTACATAAATACTTGCCATGGTGGGAGCAAATATTACTATTTTCCAGATAAGCTATTTTTGAGAAGGTTTTTTATTTTTTATCATTATTCTCAAATTAAGATTTTGAAGAATCATTATAGTATCTCCCAGCTATGAAAATTGCTAGCAACATACTGAATATACTGCAATTAATTTGTGACCTGATACTTGTGATACTTAGCTTGTGACCTGAATATATGTAAATCTTTACTTGATTTATATTTTCTACTCTTATAGTCTGAAATTCTAATTTTGGAACAGCTGTTGTTAATTGTCAGGATGTTACAGCTTTAAGTTCAGATATGTATTTCACGAGTTCTCATTAGTAATACATAATTAGTAAACTAGAAGGTTTGCCTCTTCTGAAACCATCAGCTTCCTCTTAGTATCAAATCATAAAATGCAGCTATTAATAAACAGTACTATTCAGCCCCTTAAAGCTGTAAATGACTGTAAGGAAGTTAAATGCAGTCATTATTTAGTCCAGCCACACTGCTTTGTGACCTTGGATCTCAGTACAGGCTGAGATCACATCTGAAGATAGGCAATAGTCATAGATCTGCTACTTTCCACCGAGGCAATGAAAGTTTCTCCTGTGTTGGGATTATTAGGGATTATCTGTGTTAGGGATTATTTCACTGCTAGGGCAGTGAAATAGCAAGCAGAGTTTGGCTAGAAATTAAAGGCATTGAGATGTGCTTTTCAAAAGCTAGCTAAACAAAGCAACAAGATCCACACTAAAAATGAAACAGGGCTAAGGAATGCCATCCCAGATGGAATGCTGGGTCTGGGCAGTTTCAAAGTTCTCTTGTTAAGTGCAGCTAAATGCTCTACAATTTTAACAGGGCAAGTTTTAGTCCCATTTGCAATCTTTTCTTTCTTTCACACTTCTAATCTTCTTTATAATAACAGATCAGGACTTACAAAATTGTGATGTTTGTCAGTGTTGCAGGAAAGCTGATTTACATTGATGGGATGCAGAACAGAGCAGAACAGAAAGAGCTGCTCTGCTATACCCACCACCAGTATAGTTGCATATCATCAATGAGTGAATTCTTTATAAACCAATTAAATTATGATAATCTTTGTAGAAATTGCTCTGCTTTAAATTATGGTACACTGGGTGATGTATCAAAATGGTAAAGCTGCCTTATCCTTTGTATGCATATTTCTCTCCTTGTGCATATTCCAATGGCAAATTCATCATGTGGACTCTTGTCTTTGTCAGGCTGTAACTTGCCTGTGAAATCTCACACAGATACTGAATTGCTGCTACTCAGATGTTTTTATATGTGATCTTACTTACAGTCTGCTGACATCTTAAAAGAATTATATCATAGATAACTGAAAAAATAGTGACCTTCTAAAGTGTTTTATTATTTCTGTAAACACAAAACTGTTTACAATCTGTGCATATTCAAGGGGAATCAGTGACTCTTCTCAGGTTATTTATAGTATTAAAATGTGAGAAATTTTCTCCGGTTGAAAATGAGCAGGTTTGAGATGGACATTGGTGAACAGTTGTTTTGGATTTCAGACCCTTTTGAGGAGCAAGGTGTCAGGGTGTGGTGAAGGTGGACTGTCGAACCCCAGGAGTGACACTGGTGTAGCCCATGCCCTCACCCAGGGGTGCAGCTCCTCAGTCTTTGAGTGTGGGGGTTGGTTATGGGGTCTGCCAGCAGCCTTTGGCACGGCAGGGGTGAGCCATGGCCAGGGACTGTGGCCAGGAGCAGGAGATGACAGGAGAGAGGGCTGGAGGTGGCCCATGGTGAGGAGTCCATGCTGAGATGGGCTGCCTCGAGTGGTGGCAGCATCCAGGTGGGGCCAGAGGTGGAGCTGGAGCCCAGCATCCTGCAGTGTCACAGAGGCAGGACTGACATTCCCAGGATGAGCTGAAAGGGGTCTCAGGGTAGGCTGGGCAGGGNCCCCAGGATGAGCTGAAAGGGGTCCCAGGCCCAGCAGGGGAGGTCTCAGGGTAGGCTGGGCAGGGACACTCAGGCACGGTACTGATGTCAGGATCTGACAACAGGTTGTCAAAATCTGCTTTGAACAAGTGTAAAGGGCTTGTCAGTTAGTCTGTGAGAGAGAGGGGATAAATGAAACACTTGTTTCTCCATTTTCACAACTCTAAAGTGCAGAGGGAGCTCATATAGTAAAAGTGTAATGTAAATTGCAGACAACTTCCCTAACATCTCAAATGGCAGTATAGGGCAAGCATTAAATTAGAAATAGGTCATGTGTAAGGGTCTAAGATTACCTTGTGTTAAAAAAATTTTGTTTCAAGTATCAGCTGTGGAAAACCATTGATATTGGTGTGATGTAAACTGATAACCCAAGTGATGGTGGGGGGAGGTTTATTATTTTATATATGAACATTCTGTCAGAATATCCACAGTGGAGCTTCATCCTCCACATCCCTCTGTCTTTCTTCATCTTTAAGGAAAATACCTTTCTTATTAGTGACTCAGATGGAAGATACTATTTAGGGAATTTTTGGAAATAAATAATTCTTGTAATGTTTATTGATAATCAAAATACTTAAAAACTTCTATTAGTGTCTGAGAAAGAACTTGCTTATTTTATCAAGTAACTATCCAGAAAACTTTATGAAGACTGGAGTTTTTTAAAAAATGCTTTTATCCTAATATAGTTTTGAAATTAGTGTTCATTTACTTTAAGTTACATCTTGCAAATTAATTTTTCTAGCATATTGTGTTGTTATATAACTGCTACTATTCATAAATTAGAAAAATGGAAGAAAAGTACTCATATAGGAAACTAGAGAATCCAGCTGTTCTGCTGTGGTTTTGCTGCAAATGTCTAGTCTTTGGAAACATGCCATACACAGAAAAGGAGCTTGAATTCCACAAACCCAGAAAGTGAATATACTTAGCACTGAATGGAAAAGGGGTAGTATAGCCTCAGTTTTTAAAAAGGGAAATAGAGAAGGCCTGGGAAGCTCCAGGGTGGTCAGTCTCACCTTGGTGCCTGGCAAGATCATGGAGCAGATTCACCTGGAATCTGTGCTAAGGCACATGGAAAATAAGGAGGTGATTGCTGACAGCCAGCATGGCTTCACTAAGGGCAAATCATGTCTAACAACTTTGAGGGTGTTCTGTGGCAGGTTTACAGTGATGGTGGATGGGGGAAGAGCAGTTGATGTCCTCTAGCTGGACCTGTGCAAAGCATTTGACACTGTCCTGCTTGACATCCTTGTCTCTGAAGTGGTGAGACATTAATTTGATGGGTGGACCAGTCAGTGGATAAAGAATTATCTGCATGATCTCACTGGAAGAGTTTTGGTCAATGGCTCGAAGTCCAAGTGGAGAATGCAATGGGTGGTGTTCCCTGGGGGGGTGGTACTGGGAGCAGCATTGTTTAACATCTTCAGCAGTGACATGAACATGTCAGCACCTTTAAGGTCCCTTCCAACTCAAACCATTCTGTGACTTTATGTTTCTGTTATTCTACTGCTGTTGTAAATATTTCAGGAGCTCATTTAATTTCCTGAAAACACAAACATAATTATCCAACAAAATTATACTTGCAGTATTAAAACCTTGTCAGTTTAGGCAGAGGTGGAATTTCATCTTGATATAAGAACAAGGCTACTAACCCTCAAAAAGCAAAGATACAGAGTGGTCAAGGAGCAACACAAGAGCAGATAAGTGGTGTTAGATATCTCACATCCCAAAATTGTGCCATAAGTTGAGTGATGGTCACCAATGCACACAGATTTGGAAGGAAGTCCTTTTTCTTTACTTGGAAGGGTGGCATTTCAAAATAACACTGATATTCTTTGAATTTTTCCTCATTATTTGACTTTATGTATTTAAGACTATAAAAAGGGAGAACTACTTTATTTATTATCTTCTACATCTCCCTTTAGAAGTTAAGTAACACAGCAATCATCTTCCAACTATCTTTGTTTAAACATTATTGAACTAAACTTTTTGATTATTGCCTGTAGGTTTGCTGCCAGGTTGCTATAAAGGTTTTTGTTTGCTATTCAGAAAAAGAAATTATGGTTTCAGATTTTTCATGCCTAATTGGCATAATGAGAACACACTTCTTATGTATCCTGCTAGATATGTTGGACACACCAAGTATGTTAGTCCAGTTTGGTTGCATTTTTTGTTGAAAAAAACCCTTAGTTTCAGGTTCTTATTTCTTTATGATCATGGGTTATGAACTATTAAGATGGGGGCATTTACTTCTAATAACAATACAAGATTGTCTTAAACTTAGGCTGATGTTTTTTTATCTCAAGTAAAGACTCCTAGAAATGAACAGAGGCTTCTGTCCATCCTTTGTTACCTTACCCTGATAGTAAATAACTCACTGCCTCACTATCCAAGGATTTTCTTTCCTGCTCTATTTGCATCAGCACTTCTGACTGACTGAGCCAGCTTGGTGAATTATCTGGGTCTGTCAAGGACACCCTGCTGACCTGGATCCCACAAGGTCCTATGAGACCATTGCAAAGAGACTGTCATCTCCCTTTTGTATGTCTTTGCTGTATATGTAGCTCCTCTTCTTAGCCCCTGTAATTCCCTAAAATATGTATTGGATAGTTTTCAGCTATGTGACTATTTCAGTCTGTGGTTCAGAAGGACAAGATTTTCAACTGTTTCTTCAGAAGAGGTTCCTCAAGCAAATGGCATGTTAAATTTCAGGTATCTGCAATCTGCTACAATTTATTTGTCTCATAATACAAAAAACACAATCCAGAAATCTTATTCATTACATAGTACAGAAAAAAGCCTCTTAATGAAATATTTAGAAATGCGTTAAGCAATCTAAACAGTGTGCAAAATATGAATGTTTGCTAATCCATGTTCTGTTCAAATACTATTGTTGACTTATTACTTCTTTACATAAGACTAAGAAAATAAATATTCAGCCCATATCAGGACTCTTTTTAATTGTGGAATAATTTTAAATAATTTTATATGTTTAAGTGATGCACGTTTCTTAATGAAGACTTTTGGAAAAAGTAAATTATATTTTCATATACAGAGATACATGGAATAATCTTAAATTTCTCCAGATAGATTGCCATGTTTACTATATCTTGTATGATGGATGGAGTCAATAAAAAGTATCTTTAAAGGAAGGTAATAATGAGTACCAGGTTTAATAGGAAAAGTCATAATGCAGTCAGTTGGAAACCTCTCCAAGGGCTCCACTGAATTCCTATTCACAATGTGCCCTGCAGGGCAGGTGGCGTATTGGCTTTTAGTTATCTCAGTTTAAAACATTATCACCATTCTTTCAACTCTTACTTCTTGTTTAATCATCTCCTTTCCTTTTTTTTCTTTTTATCATGAACCACAACATGCTTGAACTTAGGAATGCTGCTTAGCATGGAGGAACAGGCATGATTTGGAGAAAAAATGCAGTAGCTTATTGGCTTCCTGTTGCTTTTGACTGATTTCTCATGAGTTCTTCTTAATTTGATTGCTGAATCTTTTTGTTTACTGAGACCCTGGAAAGGACTAATTTTATGGGCTTTTGTATTTGAAATAGGTATATTTTCTTTTAGCTACCATTTTAAGAATTGCTGGGGTTGTCCTAGTTCTAGATCAGCTCATGACAATGAATTGACACGTTTGTGACATCACATAGATTCTAATTTTAGTTTTTCCTTGCATTTTAGGAATTTAACTTGCAGATTTCAGAGGATGTTGGAATATTGTTTTGTTTTTTTCTTTTTCTTCAAAGGGCATATGATGGAGTAAGATAATGCAGCAGTTTTTAACATGTATAAAAAAACTTCAAACTTAGAACAGCAGTATAGGAAGAAAAATGATTTTCAAATAATTAGTCAACAGACATCAGCTAGCATTTACAGGCCAACTGAGAATCAACTCCTTAAAGTTATTTTAAGGGACTGAGCCCATGGAAAATTTCTTACTTTAGTTAAGTTTGATTCAAGTATTGGGAAAGGCCCATAATAAGCATAAGTACAATGAGGAAATCAAAATTTTCTTTTCTATTTTTCTGTGTTATCAGGAACTGCCTTTCTATAGTTAATTTAATGACTGCTGAGCTGTTTTGGGAGGCATATGTCTATGTGTATGCATTTTCCTCACAGTGAGTATTTATGACAATTGAAGAGAAAAAGCATTCTTGGCATTTCCCCAAAGAATGTTAGTCTTGTTATACAGCTGTATTTCTATTTCTGTCTCAACTGGAAAATTAGATACTTTCTGATGCAAATGCTATGCTATGGTATTTTTGTGTCAAGCAGTGACACCTTCTACAGAAAAGATTTTTTAAAAAAGTTATTAGTATGCCCAGTTAAAATTTGTGTGCAATGTATTTATGCAGAAATATTTAACATTTTTTCAGTGCTTTGGTTCACACAAACAAACAACCCACTACTGAAAATTTGAAGTTGTGAATATTGCTTAAAGATGAAAAAACATTTCATCTTTGGTATTGTATAAAGAAAAATCCGCCAAAAATCCCTGGTTCTAAAAGACTTTCTTAGTCTACTGTTCACCCTTGGAGTGTAGCAGTCTTATGCCCGAAGGGTATGTAAAACATGTTAAAATAGATTCAGCTTAAAAAACAGCAATTAAGTTTATAACTGCCATACATTGTCTTGGCTTTTTAGTGGAAGTAAAAAAATCAGAAAAAAGAACAACCATAGAAACAATTTTTTTAGATGTATATGTAAACTGTCTGACTATTGCTTAATGAAACAGGAGACTTGTTCTGCTTGTTAAAATCAGAATTTCTTAATGTTATTTTAAAAAGAAGAAATGAATTACAGTTAAGTGACTAGTAAAATAGTCTCTTCCTTAAAAATTCATTGCTGAAAGATAGGCTATTTCCAAGTCATGAGATATCACACTTGAATTAGTGTTAAGAATTTGACTTCTCAGAATTATGCCTTTTATTTTGTTTTCTAGTTTAAAAGCTACCTGAATATGTTACAATGTCTCGGCCTCGGGCATACTCATTGCAGCAGTGAAGGCATTTTCTGTTGACTTTGTTGACTTGTTGTGAGAATCCCCTTGGTATGTTCCTTTTATACTTTCTTCTGACTTGCTTCGTTTGTTTTCACAACCAATTCCACAAGGGTGACATTTTCTAGAATAGTCAATTTCCGAGTCATTCACCCGGAACAAGGGACAAGAGATGTTAAATATCTGTTTTGAATCACTCATATGAATAACCTGAGGCAGATTTTCCAACTGCCTAGACAACTTCCAGAGCTGTGAAGCACCAGCTCCAATAAACTGATCTTCACTTCTTTGCATTTTCTTTGGTTGAGTGTTTGATTTTTAAAATGTAGGGAAGACCAGAAATACTTTTCCTCCTTCACAAAAGGGAGTGCAAACAGAAGAGAAGGGTTGGAAGACTCTGGGGAGAGCCTGTGTAAAATCTGATCTGTTGCTTTTACTGCTGTAAGGAGGCAGTGGCTGCTGTTGGTGTACTGTCATCCCTCCCTTCTTTTTTCCCTTTAGCAGCAGGTTCTTTCTGGTATTTCCAAAGACAGCAGCAGACTTTACTTTCTAGGGATTTATACAAGTCATGTAGGCAGCAGCCAGTTTAGCTTATGCCTTTAAGTTAGACCTGAATCTCTGATAATAAATGCGCATGAGAATGTCTTCCACAGTGATATGTTTAAAATGCAATTCCTGCTATACTATTATAATAATGGTTCCCCTTGTTGACTTGACAACTTTAATTAGTGATATATGCATGGACCAAAAGATTTGCATTTACTGAACAGTTTCTTATTGATATTATTGGATTTACTGAGGCTTGCTTTGATAGAATCAATCTTTATAGCTACTCCATGGTTTCCCTACACAAATATCTATAAATACAAATAAATACCTGCATACACATACATATGCAAATATATGTATATATTTGATTTATTCACAGTGATCAGCAATATTATCTTTTGATGCATGGTCAAAAAGGATGTGTTTGGATATGCTTTCACAGTCAGAACCTATTTACAGGATTTGTAATTGCACAGTAAGATCCCGTGGTTCTTTGGGCAATATTTATTAGGCTCACACAGAGCACGGAGCTAACTCTTGCTGGTACCCTGGAGGCTGAAGATATCAGCTTCAGGATTTCCTGCGGCATCAGTTAGTGCAGCGACTGAAAAATGAGATTTTGATTTCAGAAAGCTTAACTGAGGTCTGCAGTAAAATGTGGCATAACACATTGTGGTATCTACTCACTGTGCCCCTGGAAAATTAACCTTTATTTCTAGCTTCTAAATTTCTGAAGATCTGTATTATTTATAACTGCCAGTGGTCATGCTACTTTGTTAAATTTTAAACTTTACTAAAAACGTTAGCATTACACATAATTTACCTCCTAGCAATCCCATATTTGATATTTAATTTTTGAGTTGTTGCCTAAATTTTCTGAAGTAGCATGTGAATGTAGGCTGGTGACAGTCTTTCCCTGTGAAAGAATGCTGAATGCTGAATGCAAGAATGCTGAAGCTCGTTAAAGACCATGAATGAACAAACACTTGTGTATTTCTCTGTGAGTACAAATATTGTTATAAAAATATCACAAACTGTTGTCAAAATATNATATTTTAAGATACTGCTTTCAAAAAATGTCTTGTAACCTGATTATCAATGAAAGTGCAAAAGATTCATGGTCTCTTTAGAAATCAAAACTTGTACTATGTGGTACCTTCTGAGAATTTTTTCAGCTGATGTCCAGTGATTAAAAGAGATGAATATCAAAACCACATTGGTTTAGTCTGGGTCTTAGTTATAATATTAAAGAACCATTGATCCTAGCCCTTTCTCGTCTCCATTAGGCAAGAATATTTTTGTGTAAGCTACTCTAATGAATACAGATATCACAGACAGGCTGCTGTCTAGCTTGAATAGGCAGATTTGTCCTCCTTTCCTCTTTCAACACTGAAATATGAGATAGTAGCCCTATCAACCTATCCTGAAGAAAGATGTAATCACCAAGAGTAGATGGCACCCTTACTTATATGAGGAATTAACAAAATGTTTAGTCCCTGCTTTCACCAGGAACTCATACAACTTGATACCCAGAGTAAGTAAATAGAAATGCAAATGTTTTATTCACATGTTGGGAGGTGAAGGCCAAAACACAGTCTGTGCTCTGTTTATCTCCATTCTAATTAACATTCACTTCTGATTTAGTGTGGTGAATATGTTACTTTGAACTTGCACGGGAGCTTGCTCACCTAAAAGAAAGTTACAAGTGTCACTGCTGGTTACTTTGAGGTGCTCTTATTTTCCCACTTTCTCTGTTCCTAAGAAGATGATCAGATGTATTTAAAATCAAATGTTCATTTTATTGTGAATCTTCTGCTCAATTTGTAGTATTTATAAATGAGAGCAAAACTAAGGAAGATGGGCATTATTTTCTTTTTCATGTTGGTGGGTTGAAAAGGTTGTATAATAAAAAGGAATAAACAGATGTTTCAGGAGATCTGTTGCAAACTTTTAGCAGGGACCCAATGAATTTTCAATGTGTAGACAAAGTTGTAACTTAAGCTCCAGGGTTAAATACAGAGTGTGCATGTGTTTGTTTTATGGTAATTTTATTTTGCATACTTATTAAAAGAAAGAATAAAACTTTTTTTTTTTTTTTTGGTACTCCCGCAA
>VZTT01050007.1:1627-35233 GCA_013400855.1 Buphagus erythrorhynchus
TAAACTGATTTGTCCCCCACTGATTGCCTGTTTGCACCTCTGAGATCAAACGAACCATCACGACCCCCACCTTGATTTTATTTTAAAATAAAAGATAGAACCTTCAGAAAATCACCAGAGAAATGCTGTGCCAGGTTCCAATAAAAAATAAAACGTGCTGACACAGATTTTAAGGTCGGGGGAAAAATATGATAATTCAGTCTGACCTTTTTCAAAACACAGAACACAGAAAATTGGGAGGCAATACTTGCAATAAGTTATTTTTATTAAGTTTACAGTTTTGCACAATGACAGTTTAAGTTTTCTCTCACTAGTTGCACTTTTAGTAGGATTTTTCCACTGTTATCTGGCAATGTTTCCAAGGAAAACTTGAAGGTAACAAAAGAAAAAAGGATTTCTTAGTTTGAAATATGCTGACTGTGTACTACACAATGTCATTTGACTGCCTGTACCAGATACAGCCTCTCCCATTTTCTGTAAGCAATCCACAGGATAGCATTCTTCTACAATGAAAAGCTGAAATGTGCATTAGGACACCCTTCATGCCAAATACAGAGGATAAGTGATCTCTTTCATTCTTTTGAATGCTCAGGACATTCCAAACAATTACAAAAATATAGAGAGAGCTACAGTTATCAATAAATTTAGAAAAAAAATCTTTTCACTATATACTTTTTGAAAAACTGGAGCTCAGTCAAATGTCACTGGAATGAACAAATGCATTTTAAGGAAAATATATTTGTTTGAGAATTTTGGATGCATCTTTTTCAGTTTTTCAGCTCTGAAATTTCACTTTTCACAGGCATTAAAAATATTCAAGCATTTTGTGTTTTAATGATTTGCATGATTGTGGAGTTTTCCTTAGAGATAAAAAGAGAAACTGTTTTCCTTGACCATTCCAGGTAGGTTGATCCTGGAAATTTCTATTCAGGGATATTTTCAGGAATTATAACCCCTTGAAAAGCATGTTTTGACTCCTCAGGGTTATTAAACATACCTCAGGTAGTTAGAACTTGCCCAGTGGTGATTTCTGTATGGCAGGTGATACCAAGTGGTGCTGTCACAGGCAGTGCTCCTGCTCTCTGTGCATGTACATGCCTTCAGCTTTGGCTGTGTCAGGCACTGTGCAAAAGGATTCAGCTTCCTCCAGCAGCTTTTCCCTACAAGTAACTAAAGAGTTTGTTAACTATAGGGTCACTTTTTATCACAAAGCTGCCACCTAATAATGAGGTAAGAGCTTAGAGCTGTCTCCCAGAGACAGTGCTGGATGTTTTTTTTCCAGGAGAGATATATATTCATTCAGGAACAAGTTACACCTGGGACAGATCTAGATTATCTGTCACTTGGTTACCTTCATCTAGGAATGCAGCTGAACTTCTCCAAATACTTGTAAGTCTTTATAAGCAACATCACATCAGTGTGCATTCCTCCTGTCTGCTTACATGTGCAAGAGATGTATACTTTATACCCCTTGGCATGTCATATAAAGTTTGAGAGGACTTGAGTTAATTAAAAAAGGTAGTTATGATCTGTTAGGTCTAATATGAGACCTTTAGAGTGTCAATGCAAAATCATTCTGCAGAAATCTCAAGACCTCCACACAAATGAACTCAGTTGATAATATTTATTGACAGAACACTGGTATAATCTCATTAATATTTTCAAATACCAATTACAGGGAGGGCATGAGCCTGTTTAAGTAGTCACAGTTTTCCATTATGATTGGAACAAACACCAATTTATTAATTCATCTTCTAATTTTGGGAAAGGTGAAAGTGTGATGCTGCTAAGAATGATATATGATGAAGTGAATTATTTTTGCATAGATGTAATGTTATTTTCTTCCTGCAATATTGAAATTCTGTGTCAGATTCTGGGAGAGAGGAAAGGATAAGAAATCATAGGTCGTTCCTCATATAAATGAAAAATTGACATGGTTCACTAGCGTTATGAAAGCAAGTAATACAGCATTTCCTTATTCAAAACCTGAATCTGTTGGATAAAAATTGCAGTTGCAGTTCACAAAAAGGGAGGTAGCTGTATTTCCCAAGAGGAAGTGAAGAGTGATGAAATTCCATTTTGTTGTTATGGGGCTTTTTATTTTTCAGCAAATACTTCCCCAAAATGAGAAAATTAACTACTAATCAGGCAGAATATTTTGATGGCAGAACTCTGTCCTCCTAAGGACATCAACCAAAACTTTTGAAAGAGGAGTCTTGCAAAGCATCAAAAGACAGGGATTTTGTAATATATCTTTACATCTTCTATACAACTGTGTGCTTATAGTCATTAACAGAACAGTTTGTTTGGTAAGTAATGGTTTATTTCTTCCTGATTTTTTTTTGTAAATAATATGAAGCATTATCATTACTCTCTTACTTGTATTACTTGGGATGTATTTGTACCTAAAGGCTCCAGTGCAGACTCAGAACCATTGTCTACCTCAAGTAACAAGCAGAGTCACCCAGTTCATATGGAGGCAATGATGTTAGACTAGGACAAGGATAAAATAAGCCCTCTAAGCAAACTGTGGCCTCCCTCTACTCAAAGTACAGAACTGGTGTGGTTATGCATCACACATCTAACACAAAAGACACCATTCAGCCCCAGAAAGAATAGCTTGCAGATGTCACTGCCAGGCACAGTTTGCTGTCAATCTAAAAATAAGATACACAATCTTAAAAGGAGCTGAAGAAGCATTCTAGAAACTCTTTGCTAACTAGCAAAAGGCTGGACACATGGCAGAGTGAACAAGGCTTTTCCAACACAGTGTGGGTGAGAAGTTATCAAGCCTTCTTCCTAGAGCATGCTGGAGCACTCAGAAAAGACTGTGACTTATCGGAGCAGCCAAAGAGTTACTTTTCCTCACAGTCCAGGTATACAGCATGCTGCAAGAGTTCACTGCAGCTGCCATCCTAGGCTTTTTATTTCACTTGGCTCCTGAAAGTACAACAGTGAAACACATCTGCTTTGGCATTCTTCATTAGATGTGACAAAAAAAAAGAAAAAGCCTAGAAAACCCCCTGAGGTTGGAACCACAGCCTCATCACCTATCATGGAAGATGTCACTCTGTCTCATCAGGGTGCACAGTGTGAATGGATCTGGACTCATAGTTCCTTGGAGGAAAGATGAATATGTTTGGTGGCAGCTGGTAGAACAAGGAATATATTGAACTCATCCTTCCTTTCCCTCTGGCTCAGAAAGACCTCTTCCCAAAGGAGAACAGCTCCAGTCAAGCTGAGTAAGATGTGCTGTGAAATGGGAACTGTTTACAGATTTTCAATATCTGATTTCAGTAGTGAGAATATAGAATACTTAGCATGTCTTTGAGGCTGCAAGCAAGAGAGGGTTCAGATAAATCAGAAAGGTACACCTGCTCAAGGCCTTGCTAAAATCTACCTCTGGGTAGCCCTTATCCCTAACAATCAGGCAGAACAGATGGCTAGCAGGTTTCAGTCCCTGCCTGGAAGCAGTGGGGTTTATTTTGTGCCCAAAATCTGGTCCCATTCCATGGCTTGATGCCCATTGCAATCTGCTCTCTGGAAAGAGTCTGAGGGTAGGGTCAGATCAGAGGAGGTAGGTGGTAGAAGACCAGAAGAGGAGCCCAATGGGTTGAGCTGGACAAGCTCAACTCACCAATTTTGCAATAGAAGAGGGCACAGCAGAAGAAGAAGCTGTAAGAAGAAGCTGTGTACCCCACAGGCTGGGGGGTATGATGAGAGTCAGTAAGAATCCAAGCAGATCACTGGGAGAAGCAACAAATGCTGAATAAGCAAAATATTAAATACTTGCATAAATATTTCCAAAGGCAAGGAGGTGGTAATCTAATTTTTTATATATATATATGTAAGGGAATGGATTAAGAAGTGCCATTGGTTGGAAAAATAGATCTGCATCGTTTGCCTTGCCTATTTCCAGACTATAAAAGAATCGGTTCCCATACAGGTTTCAAAATAATCCCACATATTTGAATAGGCAGTCAGTGACAAAACCAGCAATGCAGAACAGTTAATTCAGATGCAAATATTAACAATTACTGTAACACAGGACTCACACAGTTAGCTCTGTAGGAACAGATACTCTGATAATGAAAACTAAAATAGCTGCTGGTATCCATAAATTCAGAGATTCTCACCCTACATTTTTATAAAATTCAGTCTGCATATCAGTGTGATATGTAACTCAGTAACTGAACTGAGCTTGAAATTCTGTGTGCAGTCTTTAAGATAATTTTGAAAAGGGTAGCCTTCTGAGGATAGTTATTTAAAATTCAGAAGGCTGCCCAGAATATCAGAGTAAGTTCAGCATTAGTGTAATTTTTCAACCTGACCCCAGAGGCCTACGAACTAAAATGCCAGCAGATTAAAATGCCTTTTAAGAGCCATTCTGCACTAAGTGTATGTATGACAGAGTTATATTTTGAGTTATAAGCAGACAGTACCTCTTTGGAGGCGGCAGCTGCCACAGTCAGGCAAGGACAATTTTGCTATAGCATGTGTCAAACAGTTGCAGGATCAGGCTAATTGGGAGGTCTCCATGGCTGTAACAGCAGCTTCAAGGTTAGTTCAGGGAGTGGGGGTCAGAGTCAGGCCTGCACCCTGCTGAAAGCAGTCAAGAGGAAGGCACAATTTTGGCCGGAGTAACATCTGGTTTTTTCAGAGCTTATAGGAAGCTATTGGCACCGGTACCACACTGTCACCAAATGTGTCATGATCTTTCTCCCTGAATGTTTCAGCTGAACATCTGTTCAAAGTACCTTTGTCAAATGGACTGAAATATGTAATAGACAATTTATTTCAGAAAAATATGATCTTTTTATATTGAAATAATCTGCAAAGTGATTTGCAAAACTGGATCTTGATTTGGAGCTTTTTCCAAGAAACAGGCTGAAAGAAAAAGCCACATCTTTGAAAGAAAGGCACCTCAAGAAATCTCAAACTTATGGTAAATTCTTGGTCTGACTCAGATTTGAGGCTGGCTACTAGTTTGCTACCCATTAGCAACTTCTTGGTATGAATCCCTCTTTTTCTGGACTGCATGAGTTGTATTCATCAACTGAGAGCTATCATCCCTGCAGACCAAACTGAAGAGAAGGAAGAGATAAAGGCAGAGGCATCAGAGGCATTACAGCAGGATGCAAGGAGAGGGATGCTCTTTAGATCATGAATTACAGTTGTAGTTAGTAGACATGCTTCAGACACACACCAAAGAAGCTCCAGGCCGGCTTTAGATCTACTTACTTAACTATTCCTTTTTAAGTATCAGTGATAAATAACTTACATTTTTTAGAACACTCTCAGAGCTCCTTAATCATTATATGCCATACCAAGAGAAAAAAATAATTTCTATTTAGGTGAGAGTGTGTACAATATATATTAAAGTATAAATTAGAAATCAATATGCAGTATGTATATCATGAATAATCATACAGTACCTCTCTCAAATTTTTGCAAGGGATCTTTCAATATCTACTCCTACCCTATTGTTTCTAAATATATTTATGGAGTTGCAAGCTACACAGAATTTTCCAAGCATGAAGAATTTTAGGGAACTCAGTGATTTCACCAAACAAAGTAAGTGACTTATACATTATCTCAGGTTCCAAACTAAGCTAAGCTAAAAATTCTGGTATGCTTTTTTAAGTTTCAATTTTCTAGAAAATCTTCACTTCTTTGTTGGTCAAGCCTAATAGCTCCTACTGAATAATGAAACTGATATTTGACTATTGTCTACTTATCAGATTCAGATGCAGGGTTTTTCTTTAAAGCTGGGTACATCGAGTTCATTATATATGTGCTTATGCAATAATTAAATCAGACTCCTTGAAATTGCCCTAAAAGCACCACTTAGAGAAAGAAATGGCTAAAATATTTAGATTTGTTCTTTCTCCTAATTTGAAACCTCCAGAGGTATTAAATGCAGCTTGCTGAAACCCTAACTGGAAGTAATGTCCAGAGAAGGCACCGAGACCTCATGACCTTGCCCCTGAGATTCAGTCTTACCACACACCTGGGGTCACAGCATTTGGAGGCAATTATTTTACCATTGATGGGAAATTATTAACTCTCTGATAGGTAACTTTCCCCCAAGAGCATTGTAGTTTACATATGCAATTCATGAACCACAAAACTGATATTGTAGGACTATGCCAAGAAGCAGAGTCTCTTCTAGGCAGCATTTCAATCCACACCCAGACTAATATTCACTGCTTTTGAAGAAAGATTAGAAAAGATGACTTTTAGATGTTGCAAAAGGTGCACAGTGATGTTAAATATTAAGAAATAAAAATTTGTTATAAAAGTCACTATAAAATAAATGTATTTTTCCCCACAACTAATTAAATATTCTTTTTCTTATGTAATTAGCCCACCGTCATTCAACTACATATTAAAACTGTATCCAAATATCCTATGTAAACATAATTTCCAGCTAGGTAAAAGGTGTGTATTTTAAAGCTTAAAGAAGTTTGATTTCTGAGACCCCACCCTAAAAGATTTGTCATTATTTTTGTTGTCTTGAAACACAGAATACTGATAGTCATCAAATAAGAATTTTTGTGTCTGTTTGCCTTCTCGGTAAAAATTAATAATGCATCTTTTAAAAGAAGAGTTAGTACCCTCACTTTTTTGTACCTCTGAAAAACCAGATTTTTCAACACAATATAAATATCTGAAAACAAATGCACTGTAAATAGATAATAGCTTTCCTATAACAACAATTTTTGGACAAAATTACTCTAGCATTTGATAAGCAATGTAACAATAAGTAATGCAGAAAAGTATGCAGAAGAGTAGCCACCATTTTCCAAAACATTTTACCACATTCAAATCTTCCCCTGCTTTCAGAATGTTATTACATATTCCACAGTAAATGACTGGTTACAAATATTAAGCCCCTCTTATGCTGTTTGTAAAAATATCATGCTGTGGTGCAGTAGCACCATTTAAATCAACTCAGTTAATTCCTAACAAGTAAAGTGAATAAACAGCATCTATGTGTTTGGAGTCACACTGACCTAAATAATACTAAGATTACATCAATGTAAGTGAGTTAAATGATAATAGGGCATGAATTCATGCCCTGGAACCACTTTTTTTCCTAGAACATAAAATGTCAGGGCAGGCTGTGACACTCTTTTGATCTTGGCTACTTGACCAGCTGTCTCCCAAGGGTTTCCTAGGCACAGCTAGGGCACTAGCCCAGCTTTGGGGCTTTTCCCAAGAGGCAGCTAGATGCAGCCTGTGCTTGGGAGGCTAAGGGAGCTTAACCATATGGAAGTGGCCGTGCTTAGCTGGCCTCCGGGCTAGAGGGAGGCCTTGCATCATTCTATTTATTCATAAAAATTACAGGGAAGGAGCAGAAATGCAGCTGTAATAGGAAAACAACCCAACCAAACAAACATGTAAACAGCAAACATTCCCAATTAGCCTCCCAACAGTAAACATTCCCAATTAATCTCTCATAATTACTGGAATAAAAGAGACAAACCCTGACAAATCTGTTCTGCTGTGTCCCTGGGGGCTAGCAGACGTGAGTGGCCAGCTTCTGCCTAGCAGCGTGCTCTGCCTGCTGTGCTTTCCTTACTGACCCAGGCGCTGGTGCTGGAGCACAGCCGGCTCTGCAGGCTGCTGTGGGCGCCCCTGACTGACACCTGCCAGCTCACATACACACCGCACATCCAACTGCAGGTGCTCAAACCCTACACCGACTAACGCAGGTTTCTTCCCAGCTGCGCACTAAGCTCTTACCCACATTTTAAAAAACACATCCTGAGCCTATATGTTGTTCAGCTGCAGGGCATTGTCCTCTTAAAAGTTTTAAAAAAGACACGCTTAATTTCCCTCTCGCTGTTGTCTTTAGTTATGCCAAAGAGACGCTTCCTTTCCTCTTTCTTTCTCTTCTCACCTGAAGTCCTCCTCGATATATGAGCTGTACTCAGGAATAAAATAATCAACCTCCACTAAGCAAGTACCTTTCAAAGAAATCACCCAGTTACCTTCCTAATACTCCTGCTTTATCCACTAGCTTAAAACCATGATCTACACAATGTTATGTCTGCTCAGAAATGGGCCAGGTATTCTCCTCATCAGGAAAAATATTTGGAGCTCTTCAAATGCTTTTTTCTGAAGCTGAAAAAGCAAGCTTAAAATCTTCAAAGTCTCAGAAGAAAAAAAGAAATTATTAGGGGCAGATCAAGAACCTTGTGTCAATATTTTGGGGATTTCTTTCAGTTTTTTATTTTTTCTTATTTTCACAAGAAAATCACCTTATAGATTAAGAAAAATGAAATATATACCTTTTAATTAATATATTATCACAGTGCATAGAAAAGGTATGAAAATATGTCTTTTCTACAGACAGCTTAATTTTAAATTAACTTATATGTGAGAAAAACCTAAATTTCAAAGAAATTTGAACCAGCTTCAAGTTTTACTTGAGACCTGACTGAAATATCTTCAAAGACAAGACTTTTGTGATGAAAAGTTTGGATCCATTCTGAATTGACATTTGAAAAATTGATTTTTAAAATTTAATTATTTCAAGATTCTTTCATTTATCTTTCTAGGTGATAAATGACAAAGAGGTATTATTCAGATATATTTGTTTTGTGTGAAAGAGAAATTGTTAAAAAGTTTAGAAAACATTTTTATCCCTTCCTCATCTTTCCACTCTTCTTCCCATTGAAATACTTTCCTGCTTCCACAAAAAAGAGTAATGGAAAATAAAAGAAAAATTACACACTATCATTAAAAAAAACTTATATAGTCTCTGTTTCTGAAACAAACAAAGCAAAATTTTCTAGCTTGCTTTGTTACAGAAGAAAGATGACAAATATAAATGACGGTTAAATCTTTTAAATCCATTTTTGTTAAAGAAAATAATTTCTGTTCAAGGATAATGCTCACAAGTAAAGCCTCTGTCATGAAATTCATCCTTTGTTGTTTCTTGCTATTAAGCTGTGTAAGGTGGAGGGGTACAAAAACCTCTCTGAGGCATCTGCACCATAAATAGTCCCTTTGTTTGCCACCAGGAGGGAAGCAAGGGCAGTTACAACACTGTAGGTCCAATATATAAGGGAGAAAGAGCTGTTGCTTCTCGCTCACCTAAATCTAGTTCAGTAGCAGCCAGGGAGCAGCCCTGAAGGAACTGCTGGGAAAACAACCACAGAAATGAAATGTGTTTTAAGTACATAGGAACGAAGACCTGAGTTCCATTTTCTGCAGTTGCACAGTTTGACTTTTTGAAGCCCATGTTTTTTGCCATACCTGAAGCAAATGAATTTCATTTTTAGTTCAGAAACCAAAGAATACAACATGCTGAAAGAGTAGCTAGCAATGTCAGTGGTAACCAGAATTTTTTCGTATGCAAACTGAGAACTTCTAATGCCAGGACAAATTTCTCATTAGTTCTCCTCAAATCTTTTCTACCTCTGAGTGAAACTCTGTGGTTGGTAAAAAGCTTATAATTCATATTTTCTTTTTCAGAAATATTTGCCAAAAAGATTATAATAGATTATTTTATACAGATTGTGCATCACCACTCAGGAATGTAATTTTCCACCAGAAGAAAAATAAAGACATGTTGTTTGACTATACTGATAGATTCTACCTTGGCAGACTTTTTTCCTGCTGCAAATCTGGTTTACTTTAGATTTGAGATTAATCCTATTACAAGAGGCAGGAATGTGAAATTGTAAAGAGGAAGGATTTGCTGCAACTTCGGATATTATTTATACTTACACGGCACCTACAAAGGTGAGGACTTGCAGCAGCAAATTAGCTAAAATATTTTACCTCAGATCTTCCTTCTGACTTCATGCCAAAATTAGCTCCACTCAATCCATTCAACAGTCTTTTCAGTATCAAACTTTTATAAGAAAAAATGGTATATCTATTTAGTGTATTAAATAAAATGTTGTATTAAATACTCCTCTGCTCCACTGTCACCTCCAGTTTCCCTAAAAGCTCCACAATACATTCACAGAAAATGTTTTTTATTTCTCCAGTGTAAGACTGTAGTTGATTTCTCAAGTCTAAACAGGAAGACCTTGACTGTGATTGTAGGTGACACTAGCCTGTAGTTGGCAAAATATCTTTCAGATTCATGTTTTTCAGGACAAAATGTAACATTGGCTTCAGGCACTGAAGTAAAGATGCATTTTGTTTTCTCATTTTTCAGGATTTGATTACTTTTTTGTTTTTTTTTTTTTTTGCTTGTTTGGTTGGTTGTTGTTTTGTTTGTTTGTTTGCTTGTTTGTTTTTATTTTTGTGGTTTTTTGTTGGTTTGTTTTGCTTTGACAGACTGCCTCTCATTTATAGCCTTGGGTTTAAAACATTCTGCAGGAGAACCATTGGACCCTACTGTTTTACCTTCAGGAAACAATTTAACTACTCTCAGCTATTTACTGTGTTATCAAATCTTTCTCTGTAACTTCATGGTTAGACAGAAAGAAGAACCAGCAAATCCCTGCTGGGATGAAGAAATCAGTCGGTAACAAAGTAGGGCATTATACAGATTTGGATATTAAAAGAAAAAAAAGTATATATGTATGCACATGTATACACACAGATAAATGTGTATACAAATGCACACAAAATCTGTTAGGGCCATCTGGATTTCCAACATGGGAAATGGTTATTTTCTGGCTTTAGTCTTCATTTGAAGCTCCCATCCTGTCGTTATGTCAGCTTTAGTTACTTCTCCCATGGCCAGAACATGTTAGGTAACTCAACTTTCATAATTTTATTTTTAACCTCAGTTGCACTTTTTTTATGTCTTACTTCTGTCTTAGGGAACTTTCACAAATGAGTGCACTTTTCCCTCTCTTGAAAAAAACAAACCATCAACCTAACACATCCTTATATATATTTTTACATTTTTACTCCATTTTGACATGTCTCCACTATTTCCAAATTAGTTTCTAAGTTCATTCAGGGCTTTGCCAAACTAATTTTTTTCTTCATACCTGGTAAAAGTCATGCCTTCTATAACTGCAAGAGGAAAAATAAAAACAAACCTGTCTGCAAAGAATCCAGGATGCAGTGTGAATTCATTTCCATTGATGTAAACTGACATCTCTCACGAGATGCTAGTTTTCTAAGGCTGTCATCACAGCAGCAATGTCAAGTAGCAAAGGGAGGTTTTGAGGTAGGTTGAATGTCCATCAGTTACTGCAGAAAGTTTACACACTGCTGAGCAAGCTCAAACACTTGTTGTGGAGGACAAATCCCTTATTTGTCATCTCATTTTTCACTTAATTATACATAGGATTAATTCATTAATATTAATGTTTCATTTGCATACTTTAAAAGAAAAATAGCACATATATATGTATTATAAATCAGTTTATTAAGTTCTTTTACCAATAGTTTTTGGTAATTCGCAGACATTTTTTACCATTTTCTGCTGTAATGTAAAATCCTGTCATCCCTTGGTAGACTCTGAATATGTGTCTGCTATAATACAGTCTAATAGCTTTATTTATGACAGTCCTTTGGAGACTCCAGCAAGTGTGTGCAGTCAAGATTGTTCAAGCCATTATAATACAAGATTGTATTACAGTGATTTGAATGGATAAAAGTTCTTTTATTTCCAAAAGAGAAATAAATTGTTAGACACTGTTCTGTAATGTATGAGGACAAATGTGTTCCTTTGGTCCCCCAGACACAGAGCTGTATTTTCTCAAGCAACAGTGTTGCAAAAAATAAAATGTATAAGGACTAAGAGGGTTAGTGAACAAAAAGCACAGGAATTATTTATTTATTTATTTATTTATTTATTTATTTATTTATTTACTTATTTTGTAGCGGGAAACATTGTATATCAACTCAGGTACCTTAAAAATCCTTTGTTTGGGGATATTCAACAGTTTAACCATGGAGATGTTTCTTCAATTTGTCTCCTTGAAAAAATGTCTGAATCTTACAGAATTGGCTATTAAAGTCTACTTTGTGCAATGTTAGTTCATTATTATATGTAAAGTTCACTTTGCAGTAGTCCTTCATTATAAACTTCATCCTTCACATCTTATCTACAAAAGTTCATTTTGACTAGTTTGAAAGAGTATGGCTGTGCAGCCCATTTTAAAACAGTTAATTGCTTCTAGTACTTCTAAAGTATACAAAACATTAAAAGAAAAAGTAGAAATATTTAAAGATTTCCCCTTGAAAGTTAAATTTGAAGTTTTCTGGTGCTGACAAAATTTTATAACCACAGATTTACACATTTGAATAAACTTGGGAAAATTATTACCTTTCATGGTCATTGATCACAAAAGCATCTTTGTTCAACAAAATGTGATTAGATCCCCTTGAGGTCAGCACATGCTTAAAGACTAATATTTATTTAAGGGTTTTGCTGATGTGAATCTTTCTGCAATTACCATTTCATCTGATTGTGTTAACAATGCACAGTAATGCTTGTTTGTTCAGGAAAAAAAAATGTGCTTACAGACTTGTAATACTTGAGAGAGAGAGAGAGAGAGTGGAGCTAACACAGTATTTATGCAACAGGATAGAAGTACTGTTAAGTGCTATTGCTGTGTTGGGCAAACCAAGAGCATAAATAACAGAGAGAAATAGTCTTGGTAGTAAATGATGTCTGGCCATTTGCCTTAAAAGATTGAAATTTCTGTTCTTGATTTTTTAATTTATTTTTAATTTCCATGCATTTGTAGTCTGCACCCAAACCGAACTAAGCTAGTTTTTCTTGTATATCCATCTTTTTATTTCATTTAGCCAGTAGCATATTATTTCAGTCTGCATGCTTTTCTAAGGAAGATCATATTATCAAGGAAATGTCCTGGTTGCCCTAAGAGAAAACTGAACACACACACACACAAATACATACACACATGAAAGCAAAGCACAGTTGAGACTAGACACAGTCCAGTGATTGATATTTTAAGTTGCACGTGACACTCTTTTCTTGTTCTGTTGCACTGCATTTAGATATTGTATGGCTCTCCAGACATGCTATGCATAATTTTACATACCATCTGCTTTGCATGCCAGGTTCCATATGTACAATGTATAACCTAAAACCAATATTTTGAATGATTTGAGCTACAGTGGAGGCTTTTGTTCTTAAATTTTTGGATAGAAGAATACAGTCCTAAATAAGTTATCCGGTGAATGTGTTCTGAGACTAAACAATAAAATTTATTTTGAAAATGTTCTCAGAAGTGTAGTAATGACAAAATTCAGTTGACTTTCAAGAGTCCCAGTAATGTTGCTTCCTAGATTCAATTACCAAGAGACCTGTAAATGCTTGCTACCATTCACTTAACAACCATAGCAATACAAGGGCATAAACATGTTTCAGAGTCAGGCAAGGGACAGCAAAAATAGTCTTGAAATATTCATCTGAATAAAGATGAACAGCACTTACTCCCCAAAACAGGATGAGGTTTATAAAACTGCTAAAAGTGAGTAATAGTTACTCAGAATCATGTTCTGGAGTTTCCTGGTACTTCATTATCTGGCTTCATTCAACTCTGCCTTAAATACTCAGATCTTATATGCTTTTCAGTTACAGGTAAGCCTAAAAAACCTAAATTTCTGTTTTGGAGATGCTGTCCACAAGATCTGTCTGAATCTCCAACACATCTTTGAAGGAGAAGTACTAAAATATCAAAGTGAAAAAAAGCCATAGAATTCCAAACAATGGCTCTCAGACAAACACAGAGATTTTTTTTTCAAATAATATCTTCATTTTTAGAACTGCTGACTCTCTTCATTTAAGAAAGAAAAGAGCATTGCTTTGGATCTTAAAAAAAGCCATCACCATCACCACACCTTGCCATACCCCCTAATAAAAAAAAAAATCCAAACCTCTTAATATTGTAATTACATATTTTTCACATTTGACTTGAAATAGAAGTATTGTCAAGAAAAATAGGTTGTGGAATTACAATGTGTTAACAAACAGCAGATAGAGTGGATAGTAGAGGAAGCAACAAAGTAGCTCAAACAAAATTTTACTCCATGTAAAGTCCCATAAAATATGTACCCTTCACTTCCATATATGGCACATGATAAAAGAAACATTTGAATTCACAAGAAAATTAGAAAGAAACCTACAATATGGCATTTTAAGAATGAGGTGTCTGTCTTGCCTATGGATTTGCAAGGAGAAGAGATAATCGGTGAAGCATTTGTCCATTTTGCAGGTTTTTTTTCCCGCTGTAATAAGAACATCTTAATCTTTTCACAGTTAAGTATTAGTGACACATTCAGTTCACTTCAATGACAATTTCACCAGATGCCTGCAAAAAAAGCTGAACAAGAGATGCAGCACTTTGAACTTTGTTTTCATATTTGCCTATTAACACAAAGTTGTATTTAAAAGGGAAACATTATTATTGGACCATAACTGAGAAAGGCTTTTCCTTCTTGTATTGTGTTTTGTTAGGGGTGGGGGCTACAAGGGTACCTTCTGTGAGAAGCTGCCAGAAGCTTCCCCTGTGTCCAACGGAGCCGATGCCAGCCAGCTCCAAGACAGACCTGCCACTGACCAAAGCTGAGCACCATCAGCAATGGTGACAGCACCTCTGGCACAGCAGATTTGAGAAGGGAGAAAAAGACCCTGAGCAACAGAAAGTGCAGCCAGAGAGAGGAGCGAGCAATAGAAACTGCAGTCACAGAGAGGAGTCAGCAGGAACTGAGAATATGTGAGAGCAATAGCTCTGCAGACACCAAGATCAGTGGAGAGAGAGGAGGTGCTCCAGGTGCCAGAGCAGAGATTCCCCTGCAGCCCATGGTGCAGACCATGGTGAGGCAGGATGTCCCCCTGCAGCCCATGGTGCAGACCATGGTGAGGCAGGATGTCCCCCTGCAGCCCAGGGAGGTACATGGCAGAGCAGAGATCCACCTGTAGCCCATGCAGGAGCCTGTGCCAGAGCAGGTGGATGTTCAGAGGAGTCTGTGACCCCTTGGGAAGCTCATGCTGGAGTAGGCTTCTGACAGGACCTGTGGCCCTGTGGAGGGAGGACCCCACACTGGAGTAGTGTCACTGTGGGGGACCCACACTGGAATAGTCAGCACCTGAAGGAGTGCACCTCGTGCAAGGGACCCACGCTGGAGCAGCTCATGAAGAACTGCAGCCCATGGGAGGACTTGTTGGAAAAGTTCATGGCAGACCATCTCCCATGGGATGAACACCACACCAAAGCAAGGGAAGAGTGTGAGGAGTCCTCCTCCTGAGGAGGAAGGAGTGGCAGAGACAACAGGTGATGAACTGGCCACAACCCTCATTCCCTATCCTCCAGAACCACTGTCAGGGAGGAGGTAGATAATCAGGGTGTCAAGTTGAGCCTGGGAAGAAGAATGGAGGGAGGAGAGAGGAGGTTGAGAGGGGAAGGGTGAATGCTTAAAATTTAGCTTTTATTTCTTGTTTTCCTACTCTGGTAATAAATTAAACAAATTTCCCCAAGATGAGTCTGTTTCACATGCGACAGTAACTGCTGAGTGATTCTCCTGTCCTTATCTCAACCCATGAGCTTTTTGTTACATTTTCTCTTCCCTGTTTAGCTGAGGAGGAGAGTGATAACACAATTTTGGTGAGTTCCTGGCATCCAGCCAGTGCCACCCCAACACACCTATCAATGCAATAGTCACATCGTTCATGAGTATGGGCATATTTCTGATACTTGATAAGTTTTTGACCAAATTCAGCATGTAGGGAGGGCTTGGGGGTTCTTTCAAAACTCAGATTTGGAAAAAAAAAAAAAAAATCACACTTTCCTTTTTAGAGCATTCCAAGGAGTTGAGAGTGGTTAGTCAGGTTACAGGAATAAGTCTAGCTTTTGCCATTTGAATATCAATATTTGTATTTGGTGCTTCATTATATATCTGACTGCTCCCAATCTAAATACTGCACTGAACAGAGGACGTTCTGTGAACTAGAACTTCCATTTGCTAATGGAATTTTTTTTTGCATAAAATCTTCATTGTAATCCATATGAATATGGGCATTTTAATTATTAATCAGAAGCATTCTTTCTTATTTGTATCTGTGTTGTGAAAGAGTTGGATAAAATGGGATAAAAAATTAATGTACATTTAGATTTTTCTCCTCTCTGGAGGGAGGGTGTTCATGAGTTAAATACTTATGCAACACATTTCCTTACAAAATGTACTATAGTTCTCTTGTTACTTCTCTATTGAGCCTTTCTGGGCCTGATCCACAGGCCACTGAAGTCAATGAGAGCCCATCTAATTGTCTCCAACTGCTTCCAACTTTTTAGTGAGAAAAAAGACATACTGGAAAAAGTATCAGTTACTAAGTAATATGTTATAATGTCTATGGGTAAAACAATGGGATTCAGCCCCCTTGATTTCCAACACATCAAGAAATCATTCCAGTATTCTCCAGTGCAAAGTGGCAACGAAAATCTAGAAGACATTTCGGACACTGTGCTGCTAAAACTCTGGTTAGAGAGCTAGCTCCTAAGATGAAGTTTCTTTTATACATCTCTTTCACTTTGCCATCTCTCCATCCTCTGCCCAGTGCCTTTCATTCTGTATTGACCATAATTGCCTTCCTCTGAAGTCAATTGGGAGTTTTGCCATTGACTTCAATGGCAGAGTTATCATATCCAGGATGAAAAACACAGTGAATAGAGATGATTGTCTAAGTACACACAGTAAAAGTAAGAAAAAATACTTCAATGATTTACCAAAGTCCACTTAAAAATCGCCAGCAATTGTGAGCTTTCATATGTGTTTCCCACAGATCGCACCAGGCAGTATAGGAGAACAAACAGCCCCTCGCACGGTGTTTCTGACATTTGGTAGCCGGAGCTGAGCTCCTGCCTAAGCAGAGTTAGCCGTGCGCAAACCCGAGCTGAGCGGTGCCACCCGCTAATTGATAGCAAACATTTTACAAACATTTCGCTTCCCTAAGGGACGAGCGTTTTCCCAGCGGAGCCCTCTGCAGCGCAGGAGGACAGAGCATGCAGGACGGGGAGCGGGCAGGGCAGCCGCGGGCACCCTCTCGCTGCGGCGCCGGGCACCGGCCGGGGCTCCGCGCTGCTCCCCAGGTCCCGGTGCGCAGCACCTGGGTGCTCCTCTCCGCAGGTGAGGCGCCCGGAGGAGCTCCGTCCCCGTGTCCGATCGGTGACACCGCAGCTCCTGAAACACCGGACCGCGCTGGCAGCCCCTAGAGACGTGGCCAAAACCGGGGAGTAGCAGCGGACTGTACCCGAGGCGTCCGGGGGGCGCCGTGCCCTCCGTGCCCGGGTCCCAGAACGGCGCGGAGCAGAGCCGCCAAGGAGGGAGCCCCAAGAGCGGCAGGGCACCCTCCACACCTTACCCGCCCCCGGGGGACCCCGGCGGGGCGCGGAGCCCCGTACTCACCGCGGTGCTGCAGGCAGCAACCCGCAGCGCAGGCGAAGCGCCCCCGCCCCGGCCGGTGCCCGCTGCGGTGCACAGACCCCGTCCCTCGGCGCCCACATCCAAGCCCCGGCCGCGCAGCTAAAAGTCCTTCTGAGGAGCACACGGCGAGCCCCGCCACCTCCTGCCTCGGATCGCTGTCACCTCCCCTCCCCTCGCCCCCCCGGCGGGCGGCAGCGGTATAGGCAGTCCCTAACCCCTCACATCACGCACCGGCAGAGGTGCCGGTCCTCGTCTCTACTTACCGGGCATCCTTCAGAGCGGCGGGCGGGCGGGAGCGAGGGAGGAGGAGGAGAGAGGGAGGGAGGGATTGAAGGAGGGAGGGAGAAGGGAGGGGGGGCTCCAGGCGGGCTGCGCGACGCTGCGCTGTGCTGTTCGGCAGCCTGGGCAGCTCGGCAGAGTCAGTGAGTGAGTGCCTCCGTGCGTGACGGCGTGTGCGTGTGTGCGCGATGCTGGACACAAGCGAAGGGAGACTCAGGCACGGAAGGGCGGCGGGAAGCGGCGGGGGAGATCAGGGGGCGCAGCCCGCGCATGGCAGTGCCACCAGGTGCGGCCCAGCGAGCCCCCGGCCCCGCGGCCCCCAGCGCCCCGCAGCCGCGGCGGGAGATGCCGGGGAACGGCCCGGGGGAGGCGCGCATCCTCCCCGCTGCCACACGCACCGCCGGGCGAATGGGGGGACCGGGGGGAGGGATTAAAAATAATGGTAATAAAAAAAGCCCAGTCACTAGGAAAGAAAAGAAAAAAACCGCAAAACTCTGTCTCTACTTCCCGGCCGAGGTTTGAGCCCCCCGCCCTAGAGCTGCGGTCCCGCGGCAGCGGCGCTCTCCCGCCGCGCCGGGAGCCGTCACCGCCCGCGGTGCAGCGCGGCAGAAGCTGCCGCTGCCGGTAGCGCCCAGCTCAGAGCCGGAGCCGCTCCCCGCGCACGGAGGAGCCTCCCTCTTTCCCTCCCTCCCTCCTTCCCTCCCTTTTTCTCCTCCTTCCCTCCCTCTCTCCCAGTCCGCTAAGGCGGGCAACGCGGCCAGGTGCAGTGGGCTCGCCCTGCGGCCGAGGGAAGAGCCGGGCAGGGCCCTCCGCCGGCGCTGGCTGCTCCGCGGGGAGCGGCCGGGCTCCCCCAGGCTTTGGGGTGGCGCTGGGAGGCGGCTGGAGGGGGAGAAGCGAGGGGCGCAGAGGGGAAGGGGGCTGCCCCCAAGAGCTGCCGGCGGGGCCCCGGGGCGACGGCGGAGGAATGAAGCAGCGGCGGTGAGGACCCGCCTCTGCCGGGCAGCAGTGCGGGGCCCCAGCGCATCCCTCCCTCGCTCGGCTGCTCGGCTCCTGCCCGAGCGGAGCGACCCGCTGGACAGGACCGAGGACGGTGCATCATAACTGCTGGATGTTTTGGGGGAGGAGGGGGGAGCAAGCGGAGAAGGGATGGAGGGCATGATTATAAGAATCAAAAGGAAAAGGGGGGTGGGGGGGAAGCAACACGCACACTAAAAAAAGCCCGTTCTCGGGAGAGGAATCAAAAATAGCCTCAACAGCGTTGAAAGTTGCTCGCTTAGTGATTTGCATTATAACGCTGCCGCTGCTGCCTGGCTCCTCCAACAGTGTGCCCGAGGAACATGCAAGATGGGAGAGGGGGAGCTATATACTTTTTCTGTGGTCTCTCTTTCTTAAAAAAAAACAAAAAAAAAAAAAAAAAAAAAAAACGGAACCAAATCAATCACACCCCGCACACCCCACTCCTTTGATGGAGACGTGGCTGCAGGTGGTGGTTTCGGAGTTCCAAGCGGAGTTTCCTGGGGAAAGGGGCATGTGCAGAGGACCCGTGAGAGTGCTGCTCTGAGGTTTTGGGCCCTGGAGTTTGGCAGCCCGGGAGGCGAGCGGGGAGCTGGTGCCCGGCCCGAGGGATGCCAGGGAGCGCCCGGCGGCTGCTAACGGGGCACTCCCTATCCCGGGCACACGGCGAGACCCCCCCTGCTTCCCCTCGCTCCTCCTGCCCTGACATTCGAGATCGGTCACAAGTGGCTCTGTCTTCGGGGAGGAAAAAAAAATTAAAAAAAAGAAAAAAAAAAAAAGACTGGATGAAACCTAATTTTTATTTATCAACGGTTCATGCCCTGGTTTAAAAAATAGCACCAAATCTTAACCCAGATTATGCAGTTAAATGTATCGAGCCGGAGGCAGCGTGGCTGTTTGCCAGACCTATGATCCATTAACCTCTTTAGCTCATTGTTGGCAGGCAACAATAGCACACGATTAAATTCTTACATTTTAAAGACAAGCCATTTTCTTTCCATAGTAAACTCCCCCCTCTCCTATGTTGCAATTAAAAACAGAGTATCAACAATTAAAATTATGAGAAAGAAATAATACTTTGAGTTTTTAGCTACTTTATGTTCATTTTATGGGCAAAACACTGTACTATGCTTAAGGCAATATGTATAAATGTGGACAGAGGCATTTAAAAAATCTTATTTTATAAGAAGGATTTTGCATAATTTTACCTTTACCACTGGATTGAATGCTACTTAGACTGTTTAGAATTCAAAGTTTTAGTTCCAGTTCTTTTTACAGAAAGAAACCAAGCAAAACCCTATGTAATCAAAAGAAAGGTATAAAAAGAGGATATATAGGGGTTTTTTCTCCCTTTCATGTGTTATAAATATATATACACATACATATATGCCCTTTAATCAAAAAATATTCTGTGTGAAACTATACATTCATACATAAATGTTTGTCTATGTATACATACTCTCTATATGACTATTTTAAAAATAAAGTATTTCAAAATAATTTGAAAATTAGAATAAAAAAGAGGCAAAGCTAAAAACACAGCTCTCAGCCTCCTGCTATTAAAAAGTGCTACCACTTGGAGGAGAAGTCATAGAATCACTGATACAGAAAGAATATGAAAGTTGCATCTTGCATCTTACATTTTTCACAAACAACTTAGGTAGTAGAAATACATCTGTAAAAAAAAAAAAAAGAAAGAAAAAAAAAAAAGAAACATATAATGTTTTCTGCATCTCTCCTTTTTTTTTGTGTAGGACATTAGGCTGTGGTCCTAATAGCCAAAATATTTGTTTTGGAAGGTTTATATTCAGAGAGGTTGAATCTGTCACTGCTGGATCAAGCTGTGTCTCTGGGAGTGGAGGATAGATAGTATGTGCAAAAGGGATGACTGATCACATGAGGATGTGGGGAAAAAGAATGGGAAATGTGGTGGGGATGGGGAGAAGGGCTAGCTGGGTGGCAACAGTGAATTCAAGAAGCTTGTATGTTACAGAGGTAGCTGGGACTGTAAACAAATGCAAAGTGTGGAGGAGGTAGCAGGAAAGAAGACCTTTATTCCTTTTGCCATGGTCAGGCTGTGCTGTAAAACACATTCTACTGCTCATTAGAAATGAAGAGTGTAAGATAACACCTACAATGTCTCAGGACCTCCACACATTGTTTCTAAATCCTCTGTGGTTTAGGAAAAGTCCTCTCAAAAACACCAAATGTGAGATTCTGGTAAATGATAAAGGATCTAAGTTCACAGGACTCACCCTCTTGAGGAAAGTTTTAGTAGTGTATTTTTGTCACCCTGACAAGCTCCTCATGCATAGTCGGCTGGCACCATTCTATCCTGGCCCAAGGAGAGAAAGGCCCAAGGCTCTTTACTGGTTATTTAATCCAAGAAAATGTAGTCTTGATCCCATTTTCATTAAAATCAGTAATAAAATTAAGAAGTGACATTAGCATAAGGTTTTGACTGTGTAAGACTTCAAGACTGGCTTCAAGAGCAGATGTTAGAGATGGGAAAGAAATGTAAATCTACACTGTAGGGTTAAATTTAGGCTATATTTCCACCTGTTTCAGGAAGAGTAGTCATTAATAGTCCAAAAATTAATGAATTATTATTGCTACTGTAGATAATATGTCAAATGATTGAAAGCAGATATATTTTAGCTGTTTGCTCTTTTTCTCTGTTGTCTTCACTAAATGCAGTATTTTCTTCTTACTTAAGAGCTGTCTACTGTAGCAGGGGAGAGGTATAAGGTGTCACACACACTGATACATCTTTGCATATGTTGTGCAGGATAATAACATTGACATTAGCTGATGTAAAACTGTGAAGTTTCTGTCTATCCACAATTCCCACTTTTTCCCACCTTTCATGTGGTATAAAAGTAACAGGTATTTGGTAGCCATAATTTTAAGGAAATAGAAAACTGAGACCTCTATTCTTTAATAAAGTTCTGTTTGTTTCTTTTGTATATTTTTTCTATTACAAAGCCTATTATCAACAACTTTATTTTATTCATTTTCAGTACTCTAACTTGAAGAAGTACGTACCATTTATTACAAACAGGCATAGATATTAAATAACAAGCAAAACTTGTTTTCTGAAAAATTAGATTAAAATGGCAAGATTAAAATGCCCAGCCTTTATTACACTTGCTGTATGGTTGCACTGGTTTGCAATCTCATTAACAACTTGAAACCAAGTGAAGTTTTGACACTGAAGAGGATTTTCTGAGAAAGTCAAAATGTCAGAGAAAATGCCGCAGATTGGTACAGGATGTCTACTCTTCTATATATAACACTATGGAACCAAGGTTTTTAGTTTAAAATTCAAGTTTCACTAATAGTTCTGGAAATTGGACTAGAGTGTTTCTTTACTTTTTAAACATCTGGTCTGTCATAAATGTATGTTTTATGTAATTGTCTCCCAAATTTTAAAACTTGCATTCTGTTCCATGTAAAGTGTCTCATATGGCAACTTTTGTTTTTTTTAACTTATGGCAGGCTAACTTACTTTTTGGAAAAAAATGTGCTTTTTAAGAACTTTTTAAATACTTAAGGTGTTTAAGAATCTTATAGGATTATGTAAACTTGTGTATTAAAATAATAGATTTCTTAAAAATTATAACCAATGCACATCTATTAGGTTGGAATTTGCCTTCATAACCCATTAAAAACATGCTTCACTGAATCAGTAAATACTATATGTTTGAGCTGTCTGCATATTATTGACTTTTCTGGTTTCTGCAAAGCATTACATCAGAAGTCCCTTCTCCCCTTTGTTTTCATACCAGAAAAATCAATTCAAATCTTAGATATACAAAGCAACAAAGGTAATCTAACCTTGATATATTTCAGAATTTATGCAATCTCCTTCTTTATTTTGTTGAAGGTCTGCTTTGCAGGCTTATCTTCAGCACCTGAGAGTTTTGAAAACACTTTCTGAATATATAGGAAAACATAGTAAACAATAATATGCTGAGAGGCAGCTTATTTAAAATCATAGGGGAATGTGACTAGCATGTTAAAGAGAGACTTTCATTTTGGGGGAAAAAATTCAAAGATACCAGGCTTAGAATCAAATTCTGCCTTAAACTGTCCATGCATGATTCCCTTTAGGAAGAAAAAAGATTATATGCAAAGACATAACATTAATTTTAATGGAAGATCTATGAATATGTGCAGAGTTATTTGGTCATTGAGCACCAACACTAGTTTTCACCATTTTCACAGAGGTTTCTGATGTTTTTTCTACTTTGTTCAGTTAAAAACTAACATAGAAGCCCTACTGATTAATGTTTTCCATTCAGATAAGTATTGAGAAAATAGCTGAGGTTTGCACATAAGAGGAATAATTCTCAACTATTTTAATGTCCACTCCGTGTTTCTTCTTGACACTTATACTTCTTTCAACTTACTATAACTTTGCTAAACTTCAGTGATTCAGCCTGAAATTCTGTGTGCTGAAGTTCTGTCTCAGGCTGTATGTTTTTAGCATACCCAACCAAAATGGCTCAGCTATACCTGAGAATGAGGTTGAGGGACAATATTTTGTTCTATTTCTTGCTAATATATTCACTTTAAGGCCTATTTTTTTAAGAACTCTAGCACCTCCAGGTAACAGAGAAGAGACAGTTGGTAGGATTTAGTTGAGGATTAGTTGGTATCTCCATGAAAATTCACTTACATTTTTCCAGTTCATGAACATTTGGAAGCTTAGTTGACACAAGTGAAATAGCAGTTTGTTAGGGTTATGCAATTTAATGCATATATTTAGCTGTTCTCCACCCAGCTACATTCAGAAGTGGCCTGGAATTGTCTCTCCCAATACTGTTGCTCTTAGGCAAGAGGGCCTCTTCTTCCTCTGCTCTTCATTTTGTTTAGAGCCCAAGATGCACTGAAAAGTAGGCTGTTCCAGTGTTGCCGGAATGCAAGAAGTCTTCCCTGGATTTCCTGGGACTGGGAAGCTGGCAAGGATGAAGTGACAAGGATTTCAATGGTAAAAAAATATGGGAAAAGTTCTGAGACCTGGGAGGAAGTGGTAAGGAAGAGACTGAATTCAGATGACTAACTGCTAGGTGAAGAAAAGGAGTATGGGAAGAGACAAGGGATCTGCCTGTGTGGCAGTCAGATGGGAAAACTATGTGAGAAGCTTATAATTTTGGATATGCTGATAAGGGAAAAAGAAGAAATCAAAATACTGAAGACCGTTGCTGGCTAAGTGAAAAGTCAGGTGGAAAAAAGCCAGTGAAGATGTGAAGATGTGAATGAAGTCACAGAAGTGGGGGAAGAGAGAGAGAACTGGAATAAGATAAAAACAGAAAAAGAGGCAGAAAAGTCTGTAGTGCTGGAGCATACTGCCATGCAGGTCTTGGAAATGAACCAACCATCCCAAACCTCAGCATTTCACTGTTACCAATAAATATCTGTGAAACCTGTTGGCAAAGTGTGCTCCTCACTCTCCTCTGGTGCTGCTCCACACAAGGGGTGACCATCTGTTGCCATTGTCAGTAGCTCTACAGGCAGAAACATACCCTGCAGGCCTAAGTTCCCAACCTCAGTGATGAATCTTGTTGGTGTCAGGCCACTTTTTGAGATACTTGTGCTCATTCTTCTTTGAAGAATAGAAAAGACAGAGAAAATGGAAAGGAAGAGAAAGAGAAGGATAATTAAAGGGAAGAAGGGAAGCCCTTAATTCTTATTGCAGTAAAATGCTGCTGTCATATATTAGACAACATTAGAACTAAGATTACCTTTACTAACTCTACTCTACTTCTTCCCTATTTGTCTATATACATTATAACACAGTTTAAAATACTGTTTATTCTTTCATCAACACTGGATACCACTGAAAAAGATGAGTCCTGCTTAATGGCTAAGCAGGTATATAATGCTTTATTTTATTTTCATTGGCTTTTCAGACACTTATTACCAGTTTATTTAAACTATTGAGAAAATGTATTAATTACTTTTTCAGAAGATTTTCTCTGAAACCAGTCAATATGACATCTGCATACCTCACAAATTACTAATTTACTTTACAGTGCTGCCACCATTCCCATTGCAGAGATGAAACTGATACATAACCAATTAAAGAATTAATATCCACCACTTTTGAGTGTAAATGTAAATTATCTAGAAATTTTCATTTTACTCTTTGAAAGGTTATTCAGTGCTTGCTTCAGCTGAGAGGGGAATATTTCTACAAATGAGACACAGGTTTTGAAGTAGGACATTCAAAACCAAAATACTCATAATTTTTGAGAAGTAGGTGACCAGCTAATTTTTGGTGAATTTTCTAGCTTATCGCTAGAATTTTCTAGCACTGCAAGGGGATAATATCCCACATTTCATGCCACCATTCAAATGGTTTAAGAATGAAACATTAATTGAAATGCATACTGAAAATTCTTTCACTCTATATGTGCTAAAAATAGTAATAGTAATAAAAGGCAGCAAGAACAAAGATGACAGCATTGTTTTTAAACTCATTCGACTTTGTTCCCAGAGGCAATGATGAGACGCCCTGCAGAAAAAGAGAGATATTTTCACAATTTGTGTGCAAGCTATCCTGGAACCCACTTATGCCTTAGACTGAGGTAATGAGTGAGTGTAGGTTCTTCAAGCATAGTGAAATCCTAAATCCCAGAATAATCTGCTACTGAAAAGTTTACTGAACATTTATTTCTAAGCCAAACTGGAAAATTTGTCTACTGTCTAGAAGTGCCTGTAAATTTTCCAGCTTTGAAACTGACAGCCTACTTCACTTTTGATGCTGTCATCTCATTTTTTTGAACACTTAAGGTATTGCACTTTTAGGAGGAGAAAGGATCCAAGCAGAACTAGAAGAGAGGGAAATTGCTCAGAATTGATGGGGGCTCGAAGCATTTCCTTCTCTTTCAATGTTTTGTAACAGCAGCAATGCCAGGATAACCTTTCCTGTTTTCTGGTTTGGAACAAGCAATGAAATAAAAGTAAAATTGTCTATTTCTTTCCTTATTGTCCACAATAAGATAATTCTCTTGCAAAATTATGTCTTCGGGGAATTTCAATGGGACATAAAATGTTACAGTTATTTTCATACCCATTTTTGAAGGAACCTGGAAACCAAATCCCTTTACCTTAACAAGGATTGATTGATATTCAATAGGAAGAGCAGTGTGTGTGTGTGTGAGTGTATGTGTGTGTGGATGTGTGAATTTCTTTGCTAAAGCCCACATGTGGGAACTCTTATTTATGTGAGAATTTGTAAAAGTCACCCAGTGACTATTTCCTCTGAATTGGCATCTTTTTGGTTAAGATCTTTTTGGCACGGAATTGCTTTACTAGATAAAAATCCATCTGATTAGTCTGCCATCCAAAACCAGGTTAGTTAAGGTCAGGTTTGTGGAGAATAAATTTGAAAGCCCTGTTTTTTTCACCATGTCTGCAATCATCAGCAGTTTTCAAAGTTAGCCATTCTTTTGAAGCCATACTACAGACTGCTACTCTGAACTTTGACTTGAATCCACACATCTCATTCACAGTGGAGAGGTGCTGCAGAGATGAGGCCTCTGCTCTTCTCAGAATTCAGAAAATCCATCGTGCACATCTCAGCACACTCTCCTTGCAGATGTGTTTTCCTCCTTGAACTGTTGATCCAAAAGAAACTTTCGACAATGGAAACAGCTGAATTTCTTTAACTCAGACTCTAAGTTTTTGGGAAAAAAACACAGTAAATATATACAAGTATGTGTTGAATAATGTATTTCAAGTACTGCCTGTGAGCGTGACTGTTTACATTTACTGACATATTTAACAGATTTTTTTGGGAACAAATCCAAACACTTATAATCACATGCTTAGTAAATTTACATTTCATGATACACGTAACTGGCTAAACTAGAGAAAGATAAGTGGCAACTGTATTGCAGGTGACATCCTACAAAGTGGAAAAAGTCCTTCTAGATTCCATATTTAGAAGCTGATGTACAAATTAATTTTAATCTTTCAGGTCCAGCTTTGGTATTATGATCTTTCATTTTATTCCATTTTTTCATGGGACACACATCAATAAATACATGGATTCAGTCTCAATATATTTAGGTATTATGAAACCATATATTACACTTTGAGAGTCACTTAGAAGCACTGATGCACCTGAAATCTTGCTGGTGAGAGTGGAAGGGACATGTGTCATGAATTTCATTTCCCTCCTTGCTCAAGCATATGCCAAATAATCCTATTCATAAGAGGCTACAAATATCTCTTTCAAAAACTTCCTTCCTATGTAATATAACTGAAAAAAACACTGTAAAATTTGCTTGGTGTAATGGCTAGAAACTTTTTCAATTTCCACTTCAGCACATTTATGTCCACCTAGAATGTTCTCTGTTTCAATATTATGGTTTAATGAGCTCTTTCTTCTTTATACACTGGCATATTTATGGATCTCAATCACCTCCCTATCTGCTTCATTTTTTCTATGTATTTTCATACTGGAAAACCAGTTTCAGGGTCATCGTTAAAACTGATCCTTTTCTCTTGTTTTCCTCCATAATCTTCTCTCTACATTTTCTCTCTCAAGCTTACCTTGCTGGCTAGAAATCTCAATGCTGTATTGCAGTAGAGGTTTAGCCAGGGCCTAGTGCAATGGTACCAGTGCTTGCCTGTCTCTGACAGATTCACCTTTTGCAACATGTTTTCGGTTTCTGTTTGAGATTTTTATGCTGCATCACACTGTCAGTTCATTCATTGAGAAACTGACTGTCACATCCCATTTCTACAAAACATTTCCATCTGATAAGCCTTCAGCATACCAGAGAACTTTTTATTATTAGCTCCATGTTCATGACCTTGCATTTCAATCTACTCCTGTTTCTGCTCATCCACATCTTTTGGTATTCATTTCTGATCTCCTCTGTCATACCTTCCACGTGCATGGGTTATCATTATGGATCTAAACCTGTGTCTGATTGAAAGCAATAAACCACATGAATTCCTGAAGTGCATTCTGCAGAACTCAACTAGGAACCACCTTGATAATATTTTCTGAAACCTTTGTAGTATGCTACCATCCCTGAAAAATGCATCTTTGCCAATTTTACAATTTCTACCTTAATTTGAATACTTTTCCAGATATATTAATAGTATGTCATGTGGTACAATATCAAATATATCTAGCCAATGACTTAATAGAAAAATCCAGTACAATGTCTGGGGAAAAAATGTCATCTTGTCAAATAAATATGTGGATAAGAAAAAAATCTCATAATAGTTCTTTAGGAGAGAAGGAATGGTTGTTACATTTTTTTTATTGCCATGAGAATGCTTTTTCAGTTGCTTGAAAAAAATCCCCAACAAATAAATCACCAAACCTATTTGTGGCTGTTTAAATATTCATACAAAACTCTACTATTTGGATGCTAGAATAGGTAAATACTTAACGATATGTGGTATTTGATGAAATCAAGGTGATCCTTTCTAGTTTTCTGTCTCTGAATGACTGTAGCTTTCTCAAAAACTTACCTTTTGAGCTGAACTTTTCAATGAGTTGGGTGACCCCAAGTACTTTCACTGAAATCCCAGGATGATTTCCTCTCTGGTTGCATTGGAATCAAAATAAATTAGCAGTGATAGACAAGGCACTTTCTAAAAAAAGTGATCAAATCAAAATATATCTCATCATAAGACAGAGATGGTAGTCCAGGAAAGGATTAATTTCCACAGACATTTAATAAAAGACCAGTTGACTCTTGTTTTGTTTTGAAGAGCTCTAAAGGAGTGGTGACCCAAAGAATAAAAAAAAAGTCACAGAATTATGTCCAAGAATTGGCCTACAATATGCACCAACATCATAAATATTCTCTGAAGTACTGTGAGCAGGATTATTGTCAGACAGTGATTATACAATGTTCCCATAAGATCTTTCTCCCAGTTAATTATGCATCTTAGAACACACTTTTCATATAATAAAGGGTATATGTTGTTTCCTACCCGTTTCCATTATGTTTTCTGTCAACATAATTCATATATTGGTATTTCATTTGTGACTATTCATATATATTGCATAGTTTGAGATGGATTATTAAAACATTCATGTACTGTTTATAATTTATTTTATACACAGCTGTGTGAACTGCCAGCATTACCAAATCTTCAAGTGTTGTCTTTTTTCCACAGTCCAAGCTCTCTTTTTTAGCTTTATATATATACATATATTTCCCACAGAGAAACAAATATTCATATTCAGCCTAAATAAGCCTTTTAGGCAGGCATAAGTTTTGCTTATTCTTGTCAGAGCAAAATTAGATATTAATCCAAACAGACTTTGCAAGAAAGAAATTCAGACACTAGATTGCAAAGTGCTTTTTTAGTAGTCCTGCACTATTTCCATACAGAGATTGGTGTCTTAACACTCTGAAGGGGAAGAGCTATAGAATGTGCTGTGGAAA
This sequence comes from Buphagus erythrorhynchus, assembly GCA_013400855.1. Classification (NCBI taxonomy): domain Eukaryota; kingdom Metazoa; phylum Chordata; class Aves; order Passeriformes; family Sturnidae; genus Buphagus; species Buphagus erythrorhynchus. Next base: position 30,724 of record VZTT01050007.1, read on the forward strand.
TACAGAGAATATTTCTTCCCTGTTAATTTATTATGGTGAATTGACATAATGAGGGATGACAAATAGGTCTTTTCTTTTTCATCCACACGGTGCTTCCCATTAAAATGTGAATATTTTCTGTACGAGCATCAAGAGTAACACATTTAATTACAAAAAAAGCCGTGCATCATATGTTGAGAATGTAATATGAAGAGCAACAGAAAATGTATTGTGGAATAAAGTGCTAAAGGACCCTACACTTAAAAAGAAGATTCTCTGGTGTTTCTAAACATTGAGAAAAAATAATTTTTTTTCTTCTAAAAGGTGGAATAATAGTATAAAGTCTTTGTCTTGAGCTTTTCTTCTATCCCGTAGGATTGATTTTTTTGCTGTCATTACAAATTAGAGATTGGTATGCTGAAATATCCATACCTAATATATTTAACAATAATCTATTCTGTGTAATATAATAGTATACAATGATGCTTTGTTGATAATATATCTAGACTGTTCACTGTTCTCAATTTTCATATAAAATATTCACACATATTTGTAAACACATAGTAAAATACACCAAGTCTTCACTGAATTTGATGAAAATAAAATGGACACAAATTTAACCTTGCTTATTTTAATTCCTGTCTAGAAGCTCACTATGAAACTTCATAATTTTCCATGTTAGTTGTTGTAAAGAAAAGTGACAGCCATTAGCATTGCTCACTCAGTAATAAAACAGGTCCATATTAATAAAGCATAGAAAAAGAAAGCACAGTTTTTCCATGCTATAAGAAGTTATAGATATTTGATATCAATCTCTTATCAGCAAGCCAAGTAGAAATAAAGTCAAAATATAGGGAAGATTTCAATAGTTAAAGCACAGTTAGTAGTATTAAATATAACATTTTCTTATTTGATTTCATAAAACAATGCGCAATTTATATTGTGGTTATGTCCAACTGGACGTAAAAATTACTATACATACATACATAATGCAACAAAGCTAAATCTCTATGAACTTTGAAATAAATGCAGTATTAACCCCAACAAATAAATTAAATGTCCTCCTCATCTGCAGTTTATATACCTCTGCATGACAGCATTTCCATATGTTTCAATCGTTTTCCTTGCTTTTCTTTATATGTCAAGGAATAAGAAAACAAAATTGGCTCTTGCATGGTTGGTTAGTTTTCTTCTTTACCTAAGCAACGGATTTTGTAAAGGGCACTGGGACTTCAGGAAACACACCTACCTGTGGCTTAGTGAGCTTACAGAAGAGCCACTGAATCAACAATCCTCTTAGGCCATTTTGTTGTGGACAGAAATTTTAGTAGGATGCATGGAGCATTATTAATCTATTGTTTTTATGGAGAATTTTTGCCCCAGATTCAGGAGTTTTTATTCTTTCAGTTTATTTCTAGCTATTATGTTTTTCTTCACTGACAAGGGAGGAGCAGCTGTATTGCAGTGACAATATTACAAGCATAAGAGCCCAACTTTCATTGCTGCCTTAATCTAAACAGATGTGTTACAGGTCTTGCTAACAGCCTGAAAGATCCTTTTTTTTGTATCTGAAAGCATTTTCTTTTCCATCATGTTTCTTCCCTCTGCTTTGTCTTATTTAAAGACTCTCATAATTGTAAGGTTTATAGGGCACAACTGCTTCATAGACTAGTTAGCTTAAATGAAATTGAAGCTGACATGACAACACTTGCAAACCAAGTATCATTTAAATACTTTTTTTTCACTCCCTGCATGCACAAGCTTACACAGGATTTAAAGTATTACCTGGACGCCTTTCTTGCAAGTACACAAATACCTGAAATGCTTTATTTCATAGAATAAAATTGCCTCTTCTCAAAAAATCAAGCTGTTAGAAAGCTTTACTTTCCATCAAGATCCACTGGCACAGAAGTTTATCAGAGTGTGGAAGGTTTGGTTTAGTGAAAATAAAGTAATTTAATAGGTCTAGAACCCCTTTTTCCTCCAGCAGTTATTTAACTTTGCAGAAAGCATTCTTTTTCTATTTTACCGTTCAGGATCCTGTATTTAAGTTCTTTGTCATTCACGTCTGCTATAAGAACTGTGTTTTGAGTGCTGACCCTCTGTAGGTCATAAATCTTTTGGATTTATGTTATAACTTTATTTGAAGTCATCACACAAATTGATATATTTTGGCTTAATGCAATTTAATAACACAAATCCTTCAGATCACTTGTTCTTATTCACTTCTTTTGTGTGTCACATCATCTTTTAGTGCCTACATTTAATGATTTTTACTGGATCTGAGTATATTAAAGTGAATGTACTACTACATAACAGCAGGAGTGTGTCTGAATGGCTTTAGCAATCTCTAAAATGCAGGTATCAGATTCATGCCATGAAACCACAGACAGCATTTGAGGTCAAGCCAGTGTTTGAAGGTCAGAATAATGGAGGTTACAAACCCAAGGAGATTGGGGTAACCCAGCCTACCTACCTGTGTGGAGCCACACAGTCAGGGAGATGTGAGTGCTGAGGGCAGTAGTCAGTTCTGGATGGCTGTGAACAGGGGCAGCTCATTTGAAAGGGTTGCTGATGACACCTCCTGAGCAGGGTGCTCTTCACTGAATGGGAAAACCCTGTAGTTATGGAAGGGTTGTGTGTGTTGTCCAGTGCTTGTGAGACTGAGGGGAAACCCTGCCAGCAGGGTGAGGGCTGAGGTGGTGAGCTGAGGCACTCGAGCAGCCAGATGTGAGGGTGGTTTTACAGCCTGACAAGGCACTGCTGAGCTGAGAGAGGCTGCCAGAGAGCACCTGGGAGCAAAATTCTGCATTTGCCATCCATGTGGCAGAGGGTGGTTTTGTCCCCACCGTTTCTTGACAAGCTAACAACTAATACTGAATGGGTTTATTCTGTGTAATTAGCACAAAGCACGAAGGGTATTAATTCAGCAGCGTGTACTCCTGCTGTGACATATATGATGCTCAGGCAGAAATGATGGTGTGGAAAGTCACTGATACCCTTGAACACACAGCAGTTTCCTAACCCACCTATCAATAAGGCCAGGTAGCTGCTGCTGCTAGACCAAACAAATCAGAGTTTTCTCTTGCAGCCTGAATTCAGTAAAATTTTAAGGGTGCTTGCTTTCATTCTAAATAATAATATTTCTTCATGACAGCTAGAAATGATCAATCTATTATGTTTATTTTGTGTCATATAGTGTCTTCTTGTGTGTCTCTCAGTATGTATCTGTTCATTCCTTTAGTATTTAGTACCGTAATATGAAAGTATTTTAGTAACACAAAAATCAAGGCAGAAAGCAAGCTTTTAAAACACAGTGACAGGCACAGTAAATTCTTATTTTTCATATTATGGCATGTATGTCTTCTTGAAATAATTATATACAGTTTTCACCAAAGAATTGATATGCTGCTTAAATAAGTCCACTCGAGTTTATTGTAAATGGTATTTTTGTGGCTTACTTCCTTATGCTTTTGTCATTCTACATTTGATTTATAAAGAGATTCATGGAAAGTCATAATTATTTTAAGAAGGCAGCAGGGAAAGTGTTCTTTCAGCATGTCTATAAATCTTTACTTATGCTCTACAGAGAACTCTGCTCTCTGTGTCTGCTTTAAGAGTGTAAGAAGAGTATATCATAATGCCTTGAGTTGTCAGAGATTCGAGAATCTTTATAATATGAGATCAAAAGTGGAGACAATTTCATTGTAATAGTCCTGGCAACAAAGTAAAAAAGGATACCAATTCAGCTGGCACACTGACATGATAGCAAAGGTATGTTCTTTCATAGAGTTAAAATATGTGTGGGATTGGAATGTGTGTGTATGTGTGTATGTATGTATGTACATACAGACACATATGTGCACATCTATACTTATAGCTAGGAACCTAGTACATTTGAGATGTAGAAAAGGAGATGACTACCAAATACATGGTCTATTTTAAGGATAGTATTTCTGGGAGAATGCAGAATATAAAATTTTTCCCTCAATGAATGGTAAATCTCTGCCTTTCAGAAGAAGAAAACACTTTTCTTCCTGATGAAATCCATAGCAGATAACACTTAGGCTATTGCTTTTCATTCTCCTAAACACACATTTTCAAAAGACAATTTTCCTTTTCTTTTTCTCTTCTGCAAGGAACTGTCCCTTTTTAAGGCTTACAGCCTGTAAGAGAAAAAGTGTAGTTATGATGGTTACATATGGACACAGATTTCTTGTGAAGATTAGGCAATCTCTTTCACTGAAATTTGGAGATGTGCGTAGAGAAATATTTTCTAGGTGCAGCTAATTCTTCTTTGGGTAGTAGTTAAGCTAAATAATTTGTTATAGTCCTTCCCCCTTTATTAAAAAGCTCCCTGTGAGATCATGCTGCTAAGCAAAAGTACCTGAAAACTGTTCATCAAAACCACTTTGTTTTAAGAACAATACAATATTTATGTCTCTGTTTATGTAAAATCATCTTATAGTCATTTGTAAAGAATAAGTTTTTGAGAATGGGTGTCTCAGGGACTGTCTATAATTTTAGCGTC
>VZTT01050008.1:8897-26683 GCA_013400855.1 Buphagus erythrorhynchus
AAAAAAAAGAGAGAGAAACAGAGGTAACAATTCTTCTCACAGAATGATGAGAAAATTATGAGGAACTTAGATTCTCTAGTAATGGAGAACATACAACTTCCTGGTGATGCCTAGAGGGGTATTTAGAGGTACCATGATTCCCAGGACTCCCAGAACTCCCAGGACCAGGACTCCCAAAATCTTGTGCTCACTTTTAATCAGTTTTGTTATAATTTCAAGCACCTGCCCATGTTATATCTTAAAAAACACTACAAAGTGTGACTGGGCAGCAGTGTAGGTTTTACATCTACACAGGTTATTCCCAACTATTTCTCTAGGGAGTAAATGCCATATTTCTGACCTCACCTTACTTGACTCCTTTGCTTCAGAACTGCTCTGATCCTTGTCTAATTGTGTGCAAACTATTGGAGGAAAGGGAGATTGTCATACTATCGGAATACTGTTTCAGCAGGAGTGAACATTCTGTCCATGAAAACATGGCGACTGCAGACAGTTTGTGTCCTAAACTCTGCACTTTACTGGCATTTTCTCATGTTTTTGTGTAGCTCCAAAATTGTAGACTTGTGTTTGCATCATCTGTATCCAACTGACCATACTGCACTGTGGAGTGATTCTCAAGCTTCTAGCATAACCTTCAGGAGCACGCTGTAATCCTAACTCATTTATGGGACTTACTGGTGAATAGTTTCAGTGTTATTCTCTGTTGTCAGATCAAATCCACTAAAACTAGAAGACAGACAGGGTGTTGCCCTTTCTTTTTCAGAAGCCTCAGCTACTAGAAAATATTAATGACCTTGGTTTGCTCCGCTAACCTAACTTAGGTTGCAGGCTTTCTGACTGTGAAGTGTGAAATACATGCATATAGGAGATTCTGCATTTCTCTGTTCCCTCTGATCAAGGGAACATAGAGTCAGCTGAATCCTGGCAGAAGGTTTTTTGAGAAATCTTTGCCAATTCAGCTGCTCTAGCCATTAATATCTGGATAGTTGTCATAAGGCAACGCGGAGTTGAACAGAAGGTCTTGAACTCTTTTTCACGCTCTACCAGCAATCATCTGAGACAGACAAAATGATGAAAGTTTATTTTCCTGAGTGAAGCTTTAAACATTCACTATCAAAAAGACAGTAAAAACTTTTTATCTTGCTGCATATTTTCTAGATGATCTTTCAGGCAAAGATCTTTTTGAATGTTGTCAATCGAAAGAGCGGTGCATTAGTCTACAGACTTTACTTATCAGGTTACACAGAGTACACTTGGATTTGATCATGCAGATTACACTTGGATTTATTAAAAAAAAAACAAACAAAACAAAAAAAACCCCAAAAATATTTTGAAATAAATGTTTTGTCAAGCTTTCAAAAAGGAGAGAAGTTTCATCTTAGGAATTCTTTCCTCAAAGCTGCTTTGTGTGTTAACTTATTTTATTTCATCTCATCCATTCTGCAGCAGCCTTTCTCTATGATTTCTCTTTGTGGTGATAGTGATGTTGCCAGTACAATGTGCTCCCCCCCCCACCCCGCCTTCATCCAGTCCTGGGAGCTTCCCTTTCCAAATTCCATGTAGAAACTTTGGCTGCTTCTCTGTGCTCCAGGAGTACCATAACATATGGAGCTGCTGCTTTGGGATGTGATGTCCCAGAGCCATTGTTCTGCATACAGAGATTTATGTCTAACCTGGTTGATGAACACTCCTTAGATGCCAGAAAAGAAGCCCATAGTAGACTTGGAAAGGAGGAAAATCACAGTATTCACTCACAGAAATTGCAGACATTGGATTGGAGCTTTCTCTGATACCAACAGTTGTGTGGAATTATAATTTATCTTTTGAATTGAGTCTCCAGCAGCACTTTGTCTGTCATAAGTTTCAAATATGCCCCTCACATTATGGAATGGGCTTTACATTCCTCCTCTATTTTTTTCCCCAGTCTTAGATTTCTGCAGTTTTATGTGGACCTGCAGCAGCAGCTGTCCCATACTTGGAAATAATTTCCCACAGTTAATTTATAGGTGTCAAATACTTGCTGTGTAAGTCAGCATATAACCCTTCTTTATTGGCAGTGACAAGTGAGTTCACATGAATTATCCCATTAACCTCAATAAAGCATCACTTCAATGACACTAACTAGCAGGGGCAGATGGAAAATTGTTTATTTTTGTGTTTAAGGCAAAATGCCTGGGATCTTCATCTTGTTTTTGTCTCTTATTTCTGGGGGAATTTTGGAGGGAAGAATAGTTCTAAAGCATATTTATTTCAAAAAGCAGCCGCACAGTGAATAGTGTCATTGTGTCACAGTCTGCTTCAGAAAAACTTTGGGACACAGTAGGAACTTATCAATTCATTATAGAACCATTCAAAATTAGAACTTGTATTAAAAGATAATTATTTCATGCAAGTTTTGGAGAAGTCTTTTAAATCAAAATATTCCACTGATATTTTAAATCCAAATTGAGCCTTTATTCCAGTTCACTTAAAGCAAAATGAAATGTCGTCCCCTTACATTCTACCTATTCTCATTTATTCTGCTTGAAATGAGCTACCTTTCCTCGCACAAAACCAATTTTCTGTCCTGAGTGCATCTGCAGTACTCGTAAAGTTGGTTGTTACATCGCCATCTAGTGACTTAAAATCAATGCAAAACTTACCTGAAGATGCTTCACTAGTGGCTAAGTCACAGTGTTGAAGACCCTTACTTGTCGGAGCAGTTGCCCGTCCTTATATATGGCAAACATGAGTGATTTCCTAGAATTTGAAAAATTAATCTTTTCTCTGCTGTGAGGGTATTTTTATAAAAAGTGGATGCAAGTGGAGAGAGAAAATATGCCAGAAAGCCTTGAGAATAGACCTAAAAAAGTACTAATATATCATTTTAAAGAAGTATTGATTTGGTGTACTGAAGCATAGTAGCACTAACTGGAAATTACCTCTGCATTTTCAAGTTAGAGGTCTCCTCCATTCTGTTTGATTTTTTTAGCACAATCTGTAATATCTGTTTTTATATTCAATTCTTGTATTGAATGTTTATATTCAGCAGCAGTTAAGATGGCATGGGAAGCAAATGTACAGTACACTTTCAAAAATTAATAGAATTGCCTGGCCAGAACGAGGTTGCTTTTTTGTTTGCCAGTTATAAAATGAGCAACAGGGATCATCATGTGTGCATTGTCTTCACATTCGTAGAGGTGGGTAAAATATTATAGTCCGGTGTTGCTTTTGATTTAGATGTGGTATCACAGGTGAGTAGGATGTTTTGGGAGCATTTCTTGGCTGAATGCTTCAAAACAAGCAACAGGTGTTTAGCATATTCTGCTTTTATTATTCACAGATGTGCTGAATGGGCAAGGACATAATTTCTAATCAGAGCTACCCACAGCCCTTTTGCCTCTTGCAACAGGATAATTTCTTAATCTTTATATCTCTCAGTGTCCTGTATCTGTTTATGTATTGTGAGAGCCATTTTCACTTGGAGGTGCTAACAGTGATAGTTTTGTCAGCCTGTGGATAGCAGAGAGACTTTTGCTAAGATAATGTCTGAAAAGTTTTTGTCTGAAAGAAGTAAGATGGATGTGCCAGCTCTTCATTATTTCTCAATAGTCTCCTTTGTAATGGTAGGCTCTGTTAGCTACAAATCTGTGTAAGTGTCAGTGACTGAAATATCCTTCCCCAGGAGTGTTAAACCAGGGTGCACCTATTTAAAGTATCTTTTCTTTGGAGTCAACAGAGGGCAAGATGGGCAATACTGCTTTCTGGCAGTATTATACAGAGGGATTCCTCCACCACTGGCATTGGGTTCCCAGGAGCCACAAGTAAGAGTTTATACATGAGCTCCTCTGTTTTCAGGCTGGATGCTTAGCACTGGCAGCAAATAAACTGCCCTCCCCCTACCATCTCTCACTCCTAGCGCTGTATTTGGTCCATTTTCCTATTTACTCACTTCTGAAACAATCTTTAAGGGTACAGTTTGGGTTTAGCAGAGAGAAATTTTCTTATGCTAGAAGATAAGACTTACATGAAGTTGACTGCCTTTTAAACTTGATGCATATTTTCATGGAGCCAGAACTGCTTCTGAAAGCTTGCTTTACACAAATATATTCCTCAGCTTTGAGATAATCATTATATATCTTAATTCACTAGATTTGCATCTTCTTTGTTGACATAGGCAGGTAATCTGATTTTCAAACTCAAATACTGGATTCTATATCTGCTTGTATAAGTGGTGGGGGAAACACTGATTGCGAAATATAGACATGTGAAAGAATTTTTGGAAATAAGTCAGTATAAATATCTGCTTTATACAAGGTGGGAAAAGTGATCTAATGGCACTAAAAAAGTAATTTTTATGAGGTTTATTTGCAAGCCAGAAAAGAGGCAGGAAATAAGAAGCTATCAAATACTGAGGTGTTATCCCTAGAGAACATATGAAAGGGAGCTTCACAAGCCATCTGGAAATTTAAATCTGGGGTTCCCTCTGTCCCAAACAGTCTTTCAGCTGTTTCCATGTCCTTTCAGTGAAGTATGAGGAAAGTCTCCTCTCCCTTGAGCACTAAGATGACTCTGTAAGTCACACACAGCCCCATATGCTGAGACAATTTGTCCCTAAGAGAACAGAAGCTTTAAAACTCACAAATTAATTTTCTTTTTATTTTATGTCAGTGCAAGACTAATTACTGATAAGCTGACTGCGCTGGTGACTTGTATTACTGTGTGGGAGTCATCAATTTACCTCAATAACACACTGAATAGAGAACAGAGACAGTTTTTTGTTCCTTGGGCTCTATAATGGATTTAGAACTATGCTACGTGACTTTATTACTTTGTCTTCAGGAATAAATATCACCATAAATTGTGCTATGCAAATACGGATTTAGTTCATCCTCACATAAGAGATTAGAAAGTTATCCTGACTTTAAATACTGGTAATGGTAGAAAGATATTGATAGAGTTTTTTTCACAGCATGATGAAGGTCACAGACAGTAGAAGACACCACTAATGACGTGCAGTCTTTATGGAGATGATTTTTGCTATGACAGTTTAAGGACCTGCAGAAAGTCCAGCTCAACTGAAGATTACTCTTCTGTCTGAAAAACTGCATTTCTTTCCTGTTCAGAGTTAGGACTGAGGACAACTCTCCTCTCCATTATACTCTCCACTGAAGCTCATTAATCTTTTCGCTGTAGTTGCTTTCCTCAGCTGTGTATTTTGGATTCTTTCTTTCCTATTGCCCTGTGAAATCAATAGGTCTCTATGTTGACTACTGTCCATGAATTATATAACAGGAACTCATGGATCTGTTCAAAATTTCTTCAAAAATAACAGAATAGTTTAATAGAAGCATAGAATAAAACAATCATTTAGGTTGGGAAAGACTTTTGAGATCAGTGAGTCCAAGCATTAAACCAACACTACAAAGTCTACCACTAAATTAAGTCCCTCAATGTCATATCTGCATGTCTTTCACCTCCTTTTCTCCAGGCTAAATACCTCACACTACCTCAGCCAATTCTCCTAAGACTTGTGTTCTAGACTCTTTCTAGATGCTCAATTGATCTTTTGACACAATCCAGCAGGTCTTTGTGCTTCTGGCTGCATTACTAATGTCTAAAAATGCAGAGCACTTGAGCCTCTTCCTGGTTTTGAGGCATTCTTAAAGCCTGTGGAATTATTTCTCTAGGATTCCTCCAGCACTAAATAATATGCTTGCCCAGCCTTTTTTAGAGAAACAGATTGGTGTTTGGCAGCATTATTTTTGCTTCTCTTTTTCACAAATCTTTTAGAATCTTTTAGAGCTCTAAAGAGATAACTTGATAACTTACCCTGCAGTCAAATTTAGATGGAGTTGGCCTGTGTGGTTTTAAAAGCTGCTGCAAGGCGGGGAGGGAACACATTTCATTTTCTTTGGAATCTCTGCTAAAAATTAAGATACATTTATGGTCCTGTGTTGTTGTACAAAAGCAAACTTGTGTGGTTATTTTTTCATTCTCCACATGGAAATCTTCTAGCTGATCTTTGTATTTCTAAGCCAACATCAGATTGGCTCTTCCTACACTTCAGGATCCTGCTAGAGAAAGAAATACCTTACTTCCTGGTGCTTAAATTGGTATTCATATCACACCTTTGAAATTATTCTCCTTCTAAGGTCTGTGGTATTAGTTGGAGTAAGACATCACTCTGTAAAGAGCTTAAGTTCAAAGGAATGAAGAAATAAAGAGCAATGCCTTCTTCTCCCAAAAAGGGAAAGGGGCATCTTCATTGAGTGGCTTTCTGATCAGCAAATAAAACAAAATTGTTGCACAATCGCTAATGAGGCCTCATTCTACAGCAGTAAGAGTGCCTTTAAGGTACCTGATGACCTTTGCTTTGCTGTTAATTTCACCTGAGACTGTAAGCAAAATTTTAAAAAGGTTCATCCATGATGGATAGTTCTGTCTTGAGCAGTTCCACTCACTAGTCTAGCAACCATCGGACATTTTGCCTTTGTGTACATTGGATCATGATGCATGAAGGTGATTCTTGAAACCTTGCAATGTAAGCACCCAATGCATTAATTTTGAGAGGTGTGGATCCTTTCTGCTCCATTGACTATTCCATGAAATTAGCTGTTAAAAGTATACTTTCAGGGCAGGTCACTTTATATCAGAAGGGAATGTTCTCTTTGGCCATTTGTAAAACTTAACATTTGTTGGAGTGATGTTGAGTCACTAGGCATGATCAAATAAAATACAAGTAAGAATGTTATTTCCTGTGATAAGGTGGCTTGTTGACATTGCTTTTGATTAATGTTAAATGAGCATCATGTTTCATGCCCAATAATGCTGAAATTATTGTGATTTCCACAAAACTTTGGTTTATCTATTCACAACCATCTGCTATTCATGTTTGGAGTCCTTTTCACTTATGAAACATGGTGACAATGGCATGGACTGAAGAACTGCTTGATGCACCATCATATCACAAGAATTCACAGTGCAAAAAACTGTATGGTGTGCCTGTTACAGAAACTCATGTACTGAGGCTCCTGTCAGTCAGAATTCCACTGAACATGGTGATCTAAAAATGTATATCATAATGGATGACCTGGTTCAAATGAGGTTTTATTAGGTATGATGATGTGAAGGGAAGTAAGAATATTCCTGAGGTCATGAGAAAAGTCTGTTGCAGAAACTGCTCTCTCCCTCTCTGCTCCTTTTTCATTTCCAATGCATTATAATTTTCTCTCCAGTGCACAAATCTGTCAGCTGGCGGACTACAGCAAGAAGGAAGGTTGTGAAAGGGAAAATGGCTGAGAAAAAAATAACATGCAACATGGTGTCTTGGGAATTATCATAATATACAATAATAGCGAGTAAGGAGCTGGTATGCAAGGGTAAAGGGATTTGTAATAAAATGTAGGTAACATCTTAATTTAAAAAAAGGGCACAATTAGTAAACTGTAGGCAATACAAATTTGAATTATGGCAATATTCATTAATTACCAGGATTTTGTTAGCATTTCTTTAATCAAGGCATTTTTAGTTTAAGTCTAGTAGATGGTATATCTTGTAGTTCACAGTAAGAGACTGGCAATTATCTTGAGCAACCAGGTCTGAAGACATTTGGAGCCAATACAAATGACTAGAGTTTGATTTTCATGTGGGAATTTTTTGTGTCCAGCCAAGGTTGCAAAAGCACTATCAGAGAGATCAGGCTGGGCTCCTAAAAAGTTATCTGTGAGTAAAAGTGAGGTCAGAGCTGTAGGGAGAGGTAAAACTCATTGGAACGAATGGTTGTCTGGCTGAGGCCACCACAGCTGTGACACCCTCTCTGCAACGCTGTGGAAAGTTTATTTGTCTTACATATCAAATTATCTGTTTGCAAAAGAGATCAAACATCATGAAACGTGATGGGGAGGTGGAGTGAGAAGCCAAACTGGTATCATCTACTTAGGTCAGTGCACCTAATAGAACATAATATCACCTTCTGTAAATATTGAGATCACTACATCAGCAGTGTTAAAAAATGGAATTTAGGGTAGTCATACTCAAAAGCAATTAAATCCCATTTTTAAATGTGTCTCAGTAGCAGCACTTCTTTGGAACTCCTCTGTTGTTCTTCAAGATACATCTTAAAATTTTATTCAGTACAACTGATTGGCAAATGTAAGTCGTTCATGACGATAGAATCTAAAAACCAGAAAGTTTAGATATTTTGAATTTTGTTAGCTTATGTCACGCTGTTGGGGGGGCTTCCATTATCTGGTAACTTAGATTTTATGTTGGCCAAGTAACTGTGCTTTAACGTGCACATTGATTTGGTAGCCTATAAGTTTGCTGTCCTTCTGACTCTACTCTTCTAGGAGAGCTGCTGTGCTGAGATCTGACTACAAGTCACAGCGGTGCTTGCTAGTACTGTAGGTTTCTCTCCGTTCACAGGAAATATTTGAGTTCAGAGTTCCTTGAAGGGACCAAGTGTGGGACATCAGTGGGAGTAGTGAGTGATGCCCTACCCCCTTGTCCCATTTTAAGCCTGTTGTAGGATCACTACGGGGTTAAGCACACCCAGCTGCCCACACTGTGCCACCCACTGCCCTCACCTGGAGGACATTGGCAGAGCTACAACCCACCCTTCCAGCAGCACCAGGTGCCAGCACAGATTCACTTTCCAGAAGCACCGTTTTCCAACAGTAAATTTCTGGTGAGTTGCATCCCGTGGGTGGATCTACACTGAATTTGTAAGGAAGGAACATATAAAGGCCCTTTGAGCTGAAGCGAAAAAACCCTCCTTCCTAGGCTTCTTTCCCCGGGACTTCTACCAGGGCACAAGGAGGGCGACTCTGTACATGCCTGCTTTGGTCTTTTGCTTGTCAGCTCTCGCATGGTCTCGCCGCCTGCTGGTGTTCCACAGCAAGAAGGAGGTAAGGTGTGCGCGCAGGTGTGCGGGCTGTCCCGCTGGCCACGGCTGGGAATAGTGTAGCCAGCAGATGGCATCAGCAGCCAGGGCCAGCTCCGGTCCGCCGGGACGGGCCGGCTCCAGCAGCCCAGCACGGGCTCCACGGGCCGGCTCCGCACCTGCGGGCACTGCGGGCAGCTCCTCGGCCGGCACGCAGAAAAGGCTTCTAAGCCAAGCTTGGTGTGCCGGGCTCAACCCGACCCCTGGTGGCACAACCGGTCCTGCTCCAGGCGTTAGGGAAGGGTCACGGCATCTGAAAGCTTGAAAAATAACTCAAGGAAGAAGAACAAGGTTTGCCCTCTGTCCACCCCAACATACGGCCGATACAGTCTTTCATAGTCCAGGGCAGCACTTCTGAGGCATGTCTCTTCTCAGAATAAGGTCTGGTACCAGTAACTCATACTACTTCTGCTTGCTCAGCTCCTGCCGTGGAAAAAGCTACTTGGCTGCACAATTTTGCCCACCCCAGCACACTCCTTATTCCGTAGTGGACATCAGGGCTCCTGATGTGCATCTTGTCAGAAATGACATTACCTGTGAAGTTAATGCTGGTTTGCTTATCTTTAACTTTCAGTGTTTTAACACATACTCAAAAAAGAAAACAGATGCATACATATACAAAACCTTCTAACCCAGGTGTTTTAGTCTTTTCGTTGTTTTTAAATTTATTTTATTTTTTAATTAATTCCTGTCTCCTGACTACCTGTGTGAGTGAGATTCTATCACTAAAATGTCTCAAAGCTTTGTACCCCATTTGCTCTTCACTGCATTATATATGGCTCACATAAATTGTAAAACTATCTCTGCACAAGTGGTTTTAATCATGTACCTAAGAAGCAGTATGTAGAAAGAATGGCACGGGGAAGCAGCAATAACAGCACCTTATGGGGCATATAGGGTTTCATGAGCTCATGGGCTGACCATGCCACTTGTTCTCAAGAGCACGCGTGTTTTTCCACCTACATAGCCTGGAGGCTAAATCAAATGGCTTCCCAGGCAACCACTGATACCAGCAAGGGTGGCAGTCTGTACTTGGAATTGTCTTCTACATGAGGCTACCTCAGTGTTTCCTAGAAGGGTAGAGACAAACCAGCCATGTCAGGTATTAATGTAGACATTACTTATATATGACAGAGTTATATTAGGCCAGAATACATGCATAATGACCACTAGAAGGAAAATACAGATAGATAATCTCATTGCATGCTGCTCCACAAAGGATTTTCACTCACATTAGTAAAATTCTACTAGGAAAATAATGGATCTATGGCTTGTAAAGTGGGTATTTGGAAAAAAAAGGGGATACTTTAAAGTCATCTTGAAAAAGGCCAAGCCAAATTCTTCATGTTGCAGATTATGCTTTGGCAAAAGTCTTGACTCTGAGCTAACTAAATCAATGAATTAGAATTTTCTAAATGTAGGGAGGTTTTTTAGACTAGAGAACTTTGCAATAGCAGTAAGTGCACTGATGCAGTTATGTATAGATTTTGAATCCTTTTGTATTTGATTTCTGGATTGAGTCTTTTGGGTGTACTCCATATTTAAACCTGCATACTTACAAAGCCAAGAAACTTCCTAAAGTCAAATTTTTACTTGCTGTCAATCTTCAAAGTAAAATAAACTTGTTACCAAGAATCTGGTAAAATTAAAAACTCCTTAACACCACTATAGTATTAAGAAGAAGGTATTGTTTATTTGACCGGATGCACAGGGAGATAGCTCCTCTGAAAGTCATGCATGAGGAGTACAGGAAAAGTTTTGTTAACATACTGTATTTTACCTACATATTCTTTGATTGTCCTGGAATAAACATACATATGATAATAATTTCCCTAAAATCATTAATGTATTTTCTCTCCCTTTTACACGTGCTCTTCTGTCCTGAGGGTCTCTTCAGTGGTGCCTAATGCTCAGGGACCCCAATGTTACAGCTGATCTATTAATTTGGCAGGGCACTGGGGCTGGTGAACTTCCAGTTCTCTTTCTTACACAATGGGCATTGAGCAGTTTCATAGGCCAATGGTCTTTGAGGAATAAGCATTGTGTTAGCTCACCAGGTGTAGACCATTTATCATCTGGCAACAGAGGGACAGGAGTCTCATATTGTAACAGAACAGTAACTACACCTGGAGTGTTGGTATTGGGCTATGCATGCTAAAATAAATAAGTGCATCGTGTTCCCAACTCCAGAAATGAGTACTTCACCCATGTGATTTCTCTATCATTTGGCATTCTTTGCCTCTGAGAGAATTTTTGGTCTCTTCTCACAGTTTTGAATACTTTCCTAAAAAACAGGCATTGCTTGGCCCAAAATAGGAACTGAGGCAGGTATAAGGACTAACAGGACAGCCAGTGGCTGAGAAGTTTTGTTCCAAGCAGCTGACTGAATGACAAAGTTAACTTGGTTGCAAGCCAAGGCACAGTAGCCTTGAGACAGACTCAGGAAGGAGAAGACAGCCTGGAGTGCTGTGAGTAACCTAGATATGCACCTACACAACCCCTAGCAGCAGCTGCATTATGCTCATCTTAGACAACTCTGTTTTTCTAAGCTATATATTTCTGTAGATATTTTATAAGACAAGCCACACAGTCCCCAGTTGAGTTTTTCTTGGAATTATGATGTTGCCACTTCCTGAAATAGGATTTTTTTATCTGTGAGTTTTCTTTCAGTTGCAAAGTAAACAAGTTAAGCTAACACCCAGGATGAAATCAGCAACATTTGCAACCACAAACATCGTGGGTTTAGGCTTCAGCCAGAGCATATTATTATAGCTTTTTACTGTATTTTTTTTCCTCTCCAAAAGTATGTTGGTCATGCATGCCAATTTTCTCAGTGGAGGTTTTTTTTTTGTCTGCAAGAGATTTTCAGAGGTCTGAGAATCTAAGGCAGCCTGTGGATTTCTTCTTGGTTGCTTCTAAACTCCTACTTTGTGACATTCAAATTCTCATTTCTCTGTAAGTCTTGCCAAAACATCTTAGAGGCCCCCCAAATCACCACATGCCTTGAAAGGCACAGCACAGTTTATCAATTTTCTCTCCAATTTCAGAGCTTTTGGGTTGCAGCTCTCCTGTCTTTCACCCTTCCCACGCAGCTAGGAAGACTAGAAACTTGGTTTATTTCTCCTTCATGAAAATGTGGCTTATTACCTACTTCTGTACCTACAGAACCTGTAGTGAACATGATGAAATTCTCAATTAAATCCCAGGCACTATTGCTTCCTTGCTGCTTTGAATATGATGAGTTTAAGTTTTCAGTGTTGTCAAAAGTCCCTTAGCACAACTTAAATTTGTGGGAATGACCTAATTGAAAGAGGCTTCTGCAAGGAATATGAATCCCTTATTCATGCTGCTTCCTACTTTTTACACTGTTAAAGTGTTACATAGTGTAAATGACATCAGAGGTTATATTGCGCCATGGAAATAAATTTCACCCTCTTACTCCAGTGACAATTCTCTTGTTTCTAAGATAAACTCTGCAATTTGAAGTATCTAGATTTGCTTCAGTTTCATGTACCCCATATCACTGTTCTGCAACAGAGAGATATAATTTCATATTAATTCTCTTAAACCATGCTATAACTAAGATTCTTTAAGGTAGTATTTCTATAGGGTCCTTGCACAGCAGGTGTGAAGTCACAAGAATTTTTTGTGTGTGATTGAAACTTACTCCTTGTAGGGAATCTGTAGAGCATTACATCAGGTTCATTCAACTGCTATTCAAGAAAAGCACAGTACAGGTGATAGTGCATGATATTACCTTGCTCACAAAAGTGCACTGAAATCAATGGCAGACTCTCAAATGTCATATGACTGAGTCTGCTGCAATGCTGGAGAAATATGGGTGTCGTCTGTGTTATTACACTTTTGCAGATGGCCAAGAACTGAAAACAACTTGCCCAGAGCCATGTAACAAATGAGGCCTTGGTGCTAATTAAAGAAAACAATGTTTTCACCTCTTTAATTTTAACTGTGTATGAAGTGATAAATAGCCTTTATACCAGGAAAACATTAAACACTTAGGGAAATACAACTCTGAGAAATACAGCACCCAATATTGCCCAAGTGTCTTTCATCTCACTGCTGTTAATCTGCAGCATTTAATGACCAGCTTGACACTATCATAAAAGTTCATCTCTAGTTTCTACAGGTTTTTAAAGAAACACTTTCCTGAAAGCAGTAATATATTTGTGTTGTGTTTAGACGGTGGATCTGTAAAACACTAAGTGACAGGTATTTTCATTTGCTAATAAATTCGTTAACTGTTTTACTATGAGTCTGACTTTGTATAAACTTCCTACCTGTGTGAAATAACTCCCCTCTCCTTCTACTTAGGATCCTCTGTAGTGAAAGCATGCCTACTTTAAGAAAAATGTCTTTAATGTGTGAGGAGAAAAGTGAATTTTATGACAGAGTAAATGTTAATTTGTCTTCAGTGTGGTGATCTTTAATATATAACGATTCTCTTGTCTGCACTACAGCTTTGAGAGGTCCAAGTTAAAATCTGTTTTATAATGGAGAGGCAGAATCATTTGACCAAAGCATGAATGCCTCCCTCAAGAAGCTGCTGTGTGAAACTTCACTGGGAGTGGAAGGTAGGGTGGTAAACTGGCTTCCTGCTGGAAAAGGATGTTAGGAAAAGGCATTTTGTGGGCATTTGCATAACTGGATTTCACACAGTTTTACTCCTTAGGTGAAATATGGGTAATAATTTTCTCAGTGTTACATTATACTTCCCACATACAAATTGCCATAAACAAAGTGAATATCCTCAATGACTCCTGCTCCGCTTGGCATTTTTCCTTTTAAGAGAAGCGAAGCATCTCTCTCTGCTAGGTAGATTGCCTTGGACAATGAGCCATTGAAACTGTTCTCAGCTGGAGTTTTCTGACCAGACAGGAGCAAAGAGATTGATATTTCTGACTTCAAAGTATGAATTCTGCAAAACACTACAAAGTGTAGGTGGCCATGGGTTATTATACTAAAAATACTCTGATATTACATCTGGCATCCTGTGATCCATTTCACAACAGAAGTTATAGTGTTGTTTTCTTCTTATGTAAATTAATGTCCATACATCAACAGTGTGGTAGTGAGTGGGATTTGATTACTCCATTGTTTCAGGTTGAAATATAATTCTGAAAACACATTTTTGTTATAAAATCTAGAAATGTAAGCCAGCATCACCACATTTCCAGGTATTGAGACAATTTGGGAATTCTCTGCCCTGAATAAGTCACAGACTAGGCAGAGGCTAGGACAAAACAACTGAGAACATGTTGCACACAAGAAGTAGCAGATTGTACTGAGCTCCAAAATAAATGAAACATAGTGATCTGAAGTCACATGGGGTTTTCTTTTCTGTCTTTCAGACTGAAAATACCATTTTAACATAGTTAGTACAGCTCACCAAAATAAAAAAAAATCCTGGCAGTGGCAGTGGGAATTTATAATTCCAGAATACAAGAAAAAAGAAAGAAAAGAAATCAGAAACAATCTGAAAAACTTCCTAAAGTCTTTCCTTATTTTTTCTTTTTCACTTGCTGTCAAACTCATGAAGCATAATTCTCTACTTAATTTTATTTCAAATAAATTTAAGTTTTTAAAGGTTCAGTTAATCACTAGTTTATGATATTATTTCTGATAATAAAGCCTCAATCAAAAACTCAGGGGCATGTGGTAGTTTTTCTCCTCCAATTTCTTTTTGAAATTTCACTAAACTATTTCTTTTCTATCTGTGAAGAAAGTATCTGTGAATTATGATGACATCTCTTGGCAAGTGCTGTCTTCAGAATCATGTAGCTGTCAAAATATGTGATGAAGTCAAATGGCCTCAAGGGAGGAAAATGTCATTCATTTGTCATCATGACAAGTGATATACCTCTGTGAGATAGTCTGACAGATTAAAGTTTATCCCAAGAATCAAGAAACTTACTTTAATGGTTGAACTCCCCCACTTCACAGCCTACTAGCTGTGTCCTTCTTCCTCCTTTTCTTCTTAGCTCTGCACTTCACCCTAGACAATTCTGCTGGTTCTTCAATGCGAGGTTTTCACCTCAGACCTTTCCAGACAAACACACTTCTCTTTCCTTGTGGTGAGCCCATCCAGAGTTGCATAATCATCTGCACCTTCCAAAATATTTTCCTTTTTTTTGGCCTGAAACTCTCAAAATGCAGTCCCCAGCCTTGTTATTCCACCTGCAACTGATGGTAAGGTTTCTGTGTAATGCCCTTTGAATATGTTTAAGTTACTGCTGAAGAACTACAGGCTTGTCTTTTTCTTTACCAGATAAGCCCATCTCCCTCACCCCCTTTCCTGGGTCATGCTCTAAGCCCTAATCACTTTGATAACATTAAATGCTTCAGAACTGAGATCTCAGTCTCACTTCAGATCTCACCTCAGGACCGAGGTGCAGAACTGCAAGACTAGGCAGTTTTGCGAATCTTATCCTCAAACCTGCTGCTGTATTTGTTTCTTAGTTTTCTTTGATGAGCAGAAGACAGAAAAGGAAGTGCTAAGTCTGGGATGCAGATATGGAAAATGGATATTTCTGCTATACAGAGACAAAAGACAATTGTATGAACAGGGGGTAAGAAGTGTTGTGCTCCTTAGTGAAATGTCTGCTTGTTGTGCTAACAGTCAAGCTAGGTGGAAATGTTAGTTTTATTTGAAACTCCTTGCTGTCTGCCAGTGTTTCCCAGTGGGACTGTATTTTGTTTCAGAGATGTTGCAGGAATTTTAAGGGATTGCTAATAGCAGCTGTGTGTATGGGAATACTGTCTTTCTTTGCTGCCTGTAGTATTCCCTGCTGCTGTGCTTTCATCTGGGTCTCACCTCCTTACACACTGAAGCTGTGGTTTGGAAAGGAAATAAAGTTTAAAAACTTCCCATTGAGATATTTCTCTGTGTTCTTGCAAATCGAGTAGATGATAGCAATAAATAACAGCGTCCTTGTCAGGTCCAGAACATCACTGACATTCTTGCTTGTGTATCAAAGGAGGAACAGGAGCTCATTGCCCCCATGCTCTGCTACTCTGAGCAGCCAGTCTGTGCGCCTCGGCCCATAGGATCCCAATGCTTCTGCTGAGATCAAGAGTCTAAGTTCAGACTACAGGGATACTGCAGTGTAAAATTATATCCATAGCAGCAAACAACCAGGAGAAATGGAAGGATGGATCTGCAGGCATACAGGTTGTTTGTAGTAAAACTAAGAGATAGAGACAGTGTTCTAAGTACTCTTCCATACTTTCTTCCGACGTACCTTAATAAATTTGGGTTGTATTCATTGCTTAATTAACACAACCACACAGAGTTTAACAGGATTATACCAGAAAGATTTTCCTAGAGAAGGTGGTAATTGACAAAAAATGTGTTCATGCTACTTTGTATTTACTGCCTGCAAAATGCCTTGAGTTCCTTCAGGGTACCTGTATCAGAGCAATATATTGTCATTTACTACACTCTAGGGAGCACTGTAATTCAGAAGAAAGCTGAGCACTAGCTGCCAAAGTATCACAGCTTACAGCACCTGCTTTTTTGCTCCTATCTCCAGCAGCACTTGCATGGTCACTTCTATGTTCAGTTTTTCTCTTATCTTTGACAGTAGAGCAAGACAACTTAAGTAAAATTGAATGATCTAAGTACTGATTGAAGCATCTAAGTCCTGGGTCTTCCACAGTTACTTAGTCAGTGTTAAGTACTGCAGTAGCATGGGCTCAGCAACCTGTTTAAGACTACATGAGTGTCGATATGTTTCTGTGCTTAAATGTGCCTGAGCCATCATAATTTTTCACTAGAGGTAGAAATGAGTACAAGCAATTGCAACAAGGAAAGGAAGGTTGTAAATCTGCAGTTTGCCACACAGAAAGATAAATTGCCTTTTGCAACTCTTTCTGTCGCCATGTCCTCAATTTGTTATAAAGATGCTTGGATTATCCTGATATGAGAAATTTGCTTGGATGGGGGAATTTCTGTCTGTGTACAAAGAGCTGGGCCAAGAGCAGCCCTTGGAGATCTGGCAAGGCAGAGGCAGCCTGATCCATATGGATATTTCTCATATGAAACCCTGGAATCATTATTCAAAAAAAATTTGTGCTGATCCACCTGCAAAGCACAAGGTCAGTTGGTGGCAATCTCAGCCTTTGTGACTGATGGCTACAAATTCTGGCTAGGTGTGGAGTGTGCTTATTCATGTGAGAAGGCTTGTGTTGCAATGAAAACACCACAGAGCTGTGCTTGTGGCCACCAAGGACTGGGGGAGTTCTGAGGCAGAGCCTTGACCTGCTGCACTTGTATACTGTGACAAGCAACAGTTTTGAAGGGAGGAAAAGTGAGGGCTGTGAGAAGGTGGAAAGGGGGGAGAGGGAGTCATCTCCAGCTGAAGTGTGAAATATGGCATGGATGTGGAGCAGCTTCAGAAAAACAGAGGAATCCTCTGCCATGAAAACAGAATAGGCAAGTTTCATGGCGTACTCTGCCTGAGAATTTGGTGCCCACAGGAGAGAGGTGAAAAACTTAGCTTTTGTATCTCTCTAACATGAAAGTGTGCAGAACAGGGGCTGCTCATGGAAACAGACTTAACAGGGCAAGGGGTTAGGACAAGGGTTTGACTACCACTGAAAAGCCTCTATCTTTATTATGATAGATAAAAATCTGCAGGAGGAGGATATGGAAACTGGCATATGCAGGTGATCGATCTGAAGGGTGAATGATAAAGGCAAATGTAGTGAGGGATTTAACATATTTGAGGTTTGTGATACAGCCTACTGCCCTTGGCAGGGGCTGTTGGGACTAGATGCTCTTTAGGGTCCATTCCAACCCTTTAACCTTCTATGATTTTAAGATTTCAATAGTCTGGCAGAAGCA
>VZTT01050009.1:11772-25811 GCA_013400855.1 Buphagus erythrorhynchus
TGGAATATGAGACATGGAATATGAGATATGGAATATTATATCTGGAATATGAGATGTGAGTTATTAGATATGGAATATTAGATATTGAATGTGAGATATGGAATAGGAGATATGGAATATGAGACCTGGACTATGATACATGGAATATTAGATATAGAATGTGATATATGGAATATGAGATCTGGAATATGGGATCTGGAATATTAGATCTGGAATATGAGATCTGGACTATGATACATGGAATATTAGATCTGGAATATGAGATGTGGGTTATTAGATATGGAATATTAGTTATTGAATGTGAGATATGGAGTATGAAATATGGAATATGGGATCTGGAATATTAGATACTGAATGTGAGATCTGGAATATGAGATCTGGACTATGATACATGAAATATTAGATCTGGAATATGAGGTATTTAAAATTTCCACAATTGCCAGAGCAGCTGTGGCTGCCCCTGGAAGTGTCCAAGGCCAGGTTGGGCACTGGGGCTGGGAGCAGCTGGGATGGAGGAAGGTGTTGGGGTTGCAATGAGCTGATTTTTCAGCTCCCTTCCAACCCAAACCATTCCATGAATCCAGATTTGGGACAGGGTGATTTGGGGGAACACAAAACCTGCAGTGAATTTTAAGTGGTTCTGTAATAACCAGGTCTGGGAGGTCAGCAGGGCTTGTGTGTGAGGAGAAACAAACCATGATCACTACAAAAAATGGGAATTTGGCTGTGGAATTGTTCATGGAAAGAGCTCTGGAAAACCTGTAATTAGTGAGGCAAGGCTGATTTAAATGCTGGTGGGCAGGGAATGTGCTCCATGGAATTCTGATGGAGAGGCTGGCAGAGGACAGAGTTTGATTCATCCAAAATTTGGCTTTTTGGGGCATTTTTGAAGAAATTGCACAAAAGACCCCAATCATTTCCAAGTAGTTTTCTGCATTTTTCCAGATAAACCTGACTTGCGTGTGGGGCTTTTTTTGCATTCTTTCTATTCACCATTATATAATAAATTTAATTTGAATTTTAACGTTTTTTAACATGCTTCAGGACATAGAAACAAAGGTAAGCAGTTGAATAAGGAAACAAGGGAAAATCCAAATTTTTTAATGTATTCCTTTGGTGTTTGCTAAAAAACCCAAAAAATTAATCTTGACAAAGGGAATCAAGTCTTGTATCTGTACAATATGTGGTCTAATTGTTGTAATGGCCTTTATTACTTCTCATATTATTAATATTACTAATACTATTAATAATTTGATAATTATTAGTCACTAAAGATATTTTATTAAAAAATGATGAACCTGGAAAGNTACACTGCAGGACTTAGAGCTTTATATATTTTTAATAAATTCCTCTGTGCATGTGTGCTTTTTAAATGTATTTTCTAATTTTTAATAAATCCCCTTAATCCTAGAAAATGGGAAATACTGCAGATGAAAAGCCAAAAACATCAATTTGCTGGGAGCAGTGTCTCTTAAAGGAACACTCAGGTCATATTAGGATTGAAAAGATAAATATTTTAAATTATTTTGTATTATTTTAGATTACTGGACATGGGAGTGGTCCTGTGGTCAAGTTTTTCACCTTAGTGGATACTTCAACCAATTTGGGAGTTTGCAGAGGAGTGATTCCTAATTAAAGAGGACAGGAGAGTTTTGGATGCACTTTTTAGCAAATATATAAAAGGATTTTATTCTTCCCAAATATCCACCTGTTTAGAATTAGACTTTCCTAAGTTTAGAAGTGATTTGCCAAGTTAATTCAAAATAAAAAATAAATCCCAGCCTGGTGTATTCTGGTGACATTTCCAAATCCATTTGGGCAAACTCAGGCAGAGCTGTTAAGGAGAGGAGGAGAAAGCCCACAATTATGGAAACTATCCTTGATTCAATATTTTTATTATTCTGTTCCTTTTTTTTAGGCCAGGCAGCTGGAAGAGAAGGAGAGGGAGCTGAAGAAACATGATGCTTACTACAAAGAGCAGCTGGCTCGGCTGGAAGAGAGGGTAAAACCTTTTTTTTCCCTTTTAATGAACATTTTTCCCCCTTTTTTCCCCCCTTTCTGTTCATTCCTGCTCCTGGTTGTATTTACAAGAAGACTTTTTTAAGGAGATAAAGATTAAAATTCTGGCCAGAGGGGTTATTTTTATATTGCTGCTGCTGTTTCTGCCTTAATATTGACAAGGTGGAAGGTTTGATGGGAGGGAATTTGTTTTTTTTACTAACTAAGTTCTCACATTTGCTGTGGGATTTCATCTGTCACGGTAATTACAGACAGAAAAATGAAATAATGAGGTTATTTTATACCAACGCTGCTGAAGAGCCAGTGGAAGCGAAGAAGTGTCACCAAGTAAAGTAATTTAAATTAAAATAACAACAAAAAAAAGTGAAGTGTGAAGGGACAGAGTGAATTTCTGCTTTCAGTGGGTGGAATTAGTGATTCTTCCATCAGTACATGGAGAGTTTAATTTTAATTCCAAGTTTATACCATGTTTAAAAAGCATTTCTGTCTTTTTATCTCATCACAGACTTGAAATTAAACTGTAGAGAGCAGCTTGGGAAGCTGAGGGACTTGCTTACAGTGGCTTAACATATTGCTGTTAACATTCCTATTCTTTACAGGGTATTATTTTATAGGATGTTAATTTCAAATAATTACTGCTGTCATCATTTCCTGCCTCCCAGGTTGGTTGTAACCTCCAGCCTGAATACATTTGCCTCCTTTAACCCTCTGCCTTCTTCCTGAGCTTATATATTGGTGATTAATTCAGATTTTTTTGTTAGTTGGTTAAAATTATTAACAAGATACACATCCATTGATGCAGCTTAGCAGGCCAGAAGAAAATTCCTTATTTTTCTGGATTAGGAGGTAGAATGTGCTGCATGAATTATCAGTGTGTATAATTGGTCTTAATGAATATTTTAAATTGAGGGTACATCTGATACCATGTCAGTGTTTTGTCCCCCTTTTTGAAGGTGACATTAATGAAGTCCCATGTTCTTGGCCATGAGAAAGAGTTTGAAAGGATCAGAGGAAATCAGTTTAATGCTTCTAAATTGGTGTTTTATTTAAACAGCAAAAATTAAGATATTTCACCAAAAAACTCCACAGAACACTTTCCTTTTTCTCTGGTAACTGGCTTGGTGTTAGAGGAAAAAGCTCCTGTGGGATTTTATCAAAACTGGGTTTTTCTGGGGTGGTTGGAGCTGTGCTCTTGGTGTGGAATAATTAATGACAAAGGCTGTCTGATAAGCCATGGATCTTGGACAGCTTTTTCTTTCACCTTTTTTTACCTTTTACATCTTTTTAGATGTTTTTCATGGTCATTTTTCACATTCATGTAGGTCATTGGTACAGTGGCTTCACTTGCCCCTGTTAGTGAAGACTCCAGTGTGTGTAAATACATTTTTGTGCTGTGCAAGGGAGATAATGAACTTTAAATAACTTTGAGTTCTGCTGGAGGGCCACCCCCAGGGGATGTGAAATAGGAAATTCTGCCCCCTCTTGGTTTCTCTGCTTGTCTTGGAAATCTCCAGGATTGCAGCAAGTAGTTCTGAATTCCTTGTTTTGTACCATGGGTGATGAACTCCACCTTCAGAGTGGAGGTTTTGTGGTACCAAGCCTTGTCTTTCCATTCTGACTCCTTATTTGTGAGATAAAATCCTCTGCTTTTCCAAGTTGTCATCCAGTTTGTCATCAAGGTAAATTTTCATCTCTCTCCTACACAAAAAAGTGCTGTTCCAGCT
This sequence comes from Buphagus erythrorhynchus, assembly GCA_013400855.1. Lineage (NCBI taxonomy): Eukaryota > Metazoa > Chordata > Aves > Passeriformes > Sturnidae > Buphagus > Buphagus erythrorhynchus. Next base: position 15,516 of record VZTT01050009.1, read on the forward strand.
CTGAGAGGAGCGAACTCTCTGTTCCAAATCTGACTTGGAATTTCTTCAGAGAGGTGGAGATTGCAGAGTGAAAACCTGGACAAGCAGAGGGGTCACAGCTCCTGCAATCCCACCTTCCCTCACTGGGCTCACCTGTGAGCTTCTGTGCTGGGAATTTGGAAAACTGGGATGGAAATAGAGCTTTGAAACAAAAAAAGGAAGGTCTGGAAATGACAGAGCATGAAAAGAGGTTGGTTTGTTGTTCCTGAACTTGTCCTGATGTCAGTGGAAGGTGCACAGAGAGAGCACGGGCTCCTCAGCAGAGGGAAGTTCAGAACAGGAGGTGGGGTGGGAGCAAGTGGAGCTCAGAGAATGAATGTCAGGATGAAGAAATGTTCAATCTGAGTCTGTCACCTGTGACAAAGAATGCTAATTACAATCTCACATCATTCCCACATCAAATAAGCACACTTTAAAAACACTTCAGTTATGTCTGTGTGGTATTTCTGGCTGTTGCATCATGGAGTGTCAGAGCTCATCTCAATGATTAATTGGCTTTTTGATTATTTAGCCTTTTCAATTAGAAGCTTCGTATTTGCGTTCTTCAGTGCTGCTGAAAAAACAATGCAGACGTTGATAATGAAGGGAGATGACAACAGAACAGATTAGTGTCAGCACAGCGTGCTCCTTATGGAGAAAATTATCCATATTCAGTGCCAGATGAAGCCTGTCAATTATAAAATATTTCTGTGACTGAGGGAAGATGCTCAACCTTTACAGGATATTAATACAGGACAAAATAACTGTGCACAAGTGACAGCTGCGATAGTAAAACATCAACAATTCTATTCTCCAGGGGAATAACTGTTCATAAATTTGGTTTATGTGCTAAAAACCTTTTGATACTTCCCCAAAACCCAGCAATTCCCCTAGCAGCTGCCAATGTTTCTAGGTCAAATATAGCACATGAGCTATTAGTTATTACATGCTCCACAGCAGCAGAGCAATAGCAGAGAGTTTAACAAAGCAGTTAAAGAAGAACCTTCCCCTGCTCTGCATCTGACTGGGATGTGCAGCTGTGATTTAGGTGTTCACACATCAGGCTTGGAGGGAAAATGGTCAGTTTTCATTGTCCACCTGCAGGATGAAGGTGGCTCTTGACTAGAGCAAAACCCAGAGATAAACCAGTGCTGAAGTCCCTGAGTTTGGTGTGCCCCACACCGTGTTAATAATTTACTTAAAAGTGCAAGGTCCTGCACAAAGGTCAGGGCAATCCAAGCACAAATGCAGGCAGAGGGGAGGAAAGGATGGAGAGAACCCTGGGGGAAGGACTTGGGGATTTTGGTGAATGAGAAGCTGGGCATGCCCTGGCCATGGGCATTGGGACCCAGAACTGCCCATGGGCAGCATGGGATGGGGGGATTCTGTCCCTGTGTCCCTCTCAAGTGACACCCCACCTGCAGAGCTGTCCCAGCCCTGGGGACAACAGCAGCAGGACCTGGAGCTGCTGGAGCCAATCCAGAGGAATCCATGGAGCTGCTCCAGGGCTGGAGCCAGGCTGGGAGAGCTGGGGGTGCTCACCTGGAGAAGGGAAGGATCCAGGGAGAGCTTCCAGCACATTCCAGGGCCTGGAGGGGCTCCAGGAGAGCTGGAGAGGGACTGGGGACAAGGGACAGAGGGACAGGACACAGGGAATGGCTTCCACTGCCAGAGGGCAGGGCTGGATGGGATCTTGGGAATCAGGAATTGCTGGCTGGGTTGGAATTGCCAGAGCAGCTGTGGCTGCCCCTGGATCCCTGGAATGTCCAAGGCCAGGCTGGATGGGGCTGGGAGCAGCCTGGGATAATGGAAGGTGTCCCTGCCTGTGGTAGGGGATGGAACTGGGTGATCCTGAAGGTCTTTTCTAACCCAAACCATTCTGTGACTCTCTAAGGAGAAAATGAATTTGTTTTGGAATAAAGAAGAGCCCCAGTGTAAAATCAGAACCCTTTTTCAAGAAATGCCATTCCTACCCTGTGTGCCACGTGCTCAGGATCTCTGTCTGTCCTCACTCAATGCACTTCCCTGTCGTTGAAGCTGTTCCATTTCTGATGTTTATAGGAAAAATTGTTGATATCTTCACTGTCTTGTCCCTCTAATTCCAGTGGAGAGGTGCAGTATTTTTGCCTGCTTTTAGTGCCAGTCCCAAGCCTCAGTGTCCATAGATTTTATTCATAACCAACTCTGCATCTCCAGTGTCCCTTTGCTGTGCAGCTTCCAGTCCCCATCACCATTTCACACAATTTTTATGCAGAGCAGCCGACATCCCAGTTTTCCTTCACCCCATTGCTTTTGCTTTAGAACATTTTTTCTGAAGGACACATGACCCTCTCCTGCTTCTCGTAGTTTTGGCATCACACAGGCACTCAGTGAGCTGTGTCTGCTCCTGCTCTGTCTCTGAGACTGATGGGACTCCCCAGTTCCAATTTCCTCCAGCAATCCCAGCTATTTTCATGTTGCACTGCTTCCTAATGCTAATATGCATCATTAGGAGAATCCTGCCCCAAGTCATGGGAGCAGAAGGAAATTAATTTTAATACCCTGCTGTATGACACAACTACTTAGTTTATCAGTGTGAATTAACAAGATATGGATCCCCATATTAATCATAATATTTTCCACTGGAGCCAAGTTTCTGTGCTCCTGAGTTTCCTAGAAATACTTTAAAGTGTTGAGCAGTTTGGATGTGAATGTGGTTATGGGCTGAGGTAATAGGATTATCCTGGAGCTGAATCTGAGGGGTGGCTCAGGGGGGTGAGGAAGGGGCTCAGCCTGGAGAAAAGGAGACTCAGGGGGGACCTTGTGGCTCTGCACAACTCCTGACAGGAGGGGACAGCCAGGGGGGATTTGGGATCTGCTCCAGGGAACAGGGACAGGAGGAGAGGGAACAGCCTCAGGCTGGGCCAGGGGAGGTTTGGAAATTGGGAAAATTCCTTCCTGGAAAGAGCTGCCCACCCTGTCAGTGCTGGAATCCTCATCCCTGGGGGGATTGAAACAACTTGAAGATGTGGCACTTGGGGACATGGCTCACCTTGATGATCTCAGAGGGCTTTTCCAGCCTAAACAATTCCACGATTCTGCCATTCTGTAGGAGTTTGGAGGTTTCAGTATTACCTTGCATTCATCACACATTTAACAGCCTGGAGGTCACTGCTCTGACAGTTCTTGGCCCATTCCACAGCCCCCACACAGCCTTGTGGTGGGGCTTGGTGGCCCTTGTGTGGGGACACTCCTGCTCCACAGAGGGCTCAGTGCCAGATCCCAGCCTGGCAATGCAGACATTAAGTTCAGAAATGTTGATCCACTTCTCTGCATCCATTTTTCCCCTGACTTAAACGTTGAGGAAGGATTTGCAAATCCCAAGCTCGACACTTAATTTGGGGATTCTGCTTTCCATGGAGGCTGTCAAGGAGCATTAACCTTAAGGTAAGATGAGCACACAGAGCACAAAGCTCTGAGCTGATGGCACATTCTATCCCAGGTGTTAAATGGTATTATCCATCCTGCTTGCTACAGTAAATAGGATTTTGCTATTATGATGTGTCAGGATTTTCAGAGAAATCAAATTTACTAGACACTAAACTGCCATCCTCACTGCTGAGCAGCTTTATTCTGGGATCTTGTATTCATCCTAATCCTGTTGGTAGGAAATGCTTATACCAATTGTGTGGGGAAATTATAACTTAATGATCTCTTCCTTTTTCTATTGAAGGCTTAGGATGGCCCGACATGCTTTGCAGTGATAGCCTCAGTGCTGAGCTGAGGAGCTCATCTGCAGCTTCCCAGCCAGGAACTGGCTTTTGTGGGAGTTCCTCATCAGCAGAAGTGCTCAGGTGACAACGATGCCAGCCCCACATTTGTTCAGATGCTTCAGAGCCTTGTTTACCTTTTCAGATCTCAACAACTCAGTAATCAGAAGCTGTTTGCTGGGCTTTTTGTTAAGTGGAGTTTGCAAGATGTAGATAACAGAGGGGGGACTGGTGCGAAGCAGGATAATAACCACAAACATTTTCATTCCCTACAAGGTAGTTTGGCAATGTAAAGGGGTTTTTTTTGTTTCTATTTGTGTTCAGTTATCATTCTGTTTACTCTTTGTGATCTCACGTGGCTGTAGCAGTGAGAATTCCATAAGCAGAGGATGATTCTGCTCTCACCTCTCGTGTTTAGAAATCTGTATTTGCCAGAGCAAACATGTTTACTCTCCCCACATTTGTGTGCATTCCTTCACACATTCCAAAGCCAACTAGCAGGAATGTAGGTGCATGCTTGGAGACTTGAGGCTGGATCCAGCCAAGGAGGAAATTATTTTGGCTGATGAGCACTTAGGGAAAAGGCAGGGACAGCTCAACAAACCTGGTGTTCTTGTTCCCATGAAGGCATGGAATCACTCCAATATTCCCTAAATATCCGTGGTTTGAAAGAAAATAGTTCCATCATTCCCACTCTGCTCCTATTTTAGAGATACTCTCGGTGTTTGTGTCCTGTTTCTATTTGCCTGGCTCTATTTCTCTTTCTGTAGCAAATAAATAAATGTATATATGCACACACACACACACAGAGTCAATACTTTAACTCTATTTCCAAGCACTTTTCCAATAGAAGCAATAAAATGCATTACAGCTTCTGTGTGATGAATTCCACCGACTGCCATATCATCTCATTGCTAATGAATTGTGTTATTTCTGTGAAGTTAGTGGGGCCTTTTCCTTTTTAAATGGATATTCAGCTTTCACAGCAGCTTCTTGCAGCTCTCCCAAATCACTGTGGTGGGAGACCTGAGAGAAAATCAAGATATATTAATTTCTCATTTTGTACTTGGGCCATGAGACTTTTCTATGTCTCAGCTTATGTGCTGCACCAGGGAGATAAAAGTAAGAGTTCATCAGACTTTCCCAGTGCTTTGTATTTCCACATTGCTCCTGAAAACCCACCCTTTTTAGCACTGACCAGAGCATAATGTTTTTGTCAGTTTAGCATAATAAAGCTGTCAACCCACCCTGTGATCTTGCCAATATTAGAAAATTCCTCTTTTCAGATTTCATTCTGTTTGGGGGACAGAGCTTTTGTTGAATTGCTTCTTGCCTGGCAGGTTGAGATTAGGAAACTTGCTACCAATTACAATATCTGAAACCTCCACCTGATTGACAGCCTGGGCTTGAGTGTTGTATTTAATGCTCTGCCTCCATATCTTGCCCAGCCACAATCATTATTCTGAACAATTGGATCTTGGCCTTGTTTTCCTTTTTTTCCTCCTCATAATCTTTTATTTACCATTTCTGACTAAGTAGCTAAGATGTTTATTGTTAAACACACACCTCAGCCATGTGTTTTTTCCCCCCCAAGTGCACCAAAAAATGCAAAGGTTCATGTTTGCTGTGAAAAATACCTGGTTCAGTCTCATCATTCACTATCACATATCTAATCAATAGCAAGGCTGAAATGCTGCTTAATAACAAAATGAGGAGTTGTTCCACGCTGAATAGCAGCTATTGATGTTTCTCTAAATGTTTGTTTATAGATTATTTTTCCATTGTGGATGTGTGTCTTTATAGAGAACAAAAAACCCCTGTGATAACCAATATTCCAGGATTTTTCCTGCTGTGCACTAAGACACCTGATAACTTTTAATGTGGAACCACAGTTTCATACAGGTTGTTGCAATTTTTTATTTCTCCAGCATGTGCAAAAGAAAAAAAATGGTTTAGAAAGACTTCTGATTAATTTGTAGTTTGAGGAAAAAGACTTAATTCCATGTTTTTATTTTGGAAGAATTAGCACAAGTCTGAGGGGTGATGGTATCTGGATGGAAACTGATAACTCAGAGTCCTGGAGCTGGGATGTGTTTATAGAATCACAGAATAATTTTGGGTTGGAAGGGACCTAAAAGCTCATCCAGCTCCATCCCCTGCCATGGGCAGGGACACCTTCCACTGTCCCAGATTGCTCCAAACCATCTGGGAATGCCCAGCCTGGAGAAGGGAAGGATCCAGGGAGAGCTTCCAGCACATTCCAGCCCCATGGAGGGGCTCCAGGAGAGCTGGAGAGGGACTGGGGACAAGGGACAGAGGGACAGGACACAGGGAATGGCTTCAGATTGGGAAAGGGGAGATTTGGGAAGGAATTCCTGGCTGGGCTGGAATTCCCAGAAAAGCTGTGGCTGCCCCTGGAAGTGTCCAAGGCCAGGTTGGATGGGGCTTGGAGCACTCTGGGATAATTGGAATCCCAGTGAGGCCAAGTTTATCCAGCACCAGTCACTTTTTGAGTCAAAATTCCAGCATTGCCTCAGCCCCCTTTGGTCACCATGGGGTTTTTTTGAGTGTAGCTTCATCTGTGCTTTTCCCTTTGTCCTTCTTGTGGAACAAAAAAAAAAGCTGTCATGAGAGGGAAATGTTTTAAATAGGCAAAAAGAAACAAACTGAAGGAATTTTTTGAATGTTAAAAGCTGTGTTTATCGCTTTGCATAGGATATGGCAAAATGTTTTAACATATGGGGAGTTAATGAATAAGCAGCTTTAGCTTCACCCAGGTCTGTTCTCTCCTCCCACCATCTTCCCATCACAAGCTGAAGTTTGGGAACAAATACTGTGCTAAGTTAATTCTGGATTAAAGCAACCCTCAGGGAGGTGCTTTGCAGGATTTCTTAGTTGAGGTAAAATAATTAGAAATTATTAAAACTCTAAATTGAAGTGATCATTCCCCTGTGCTGGCCCTGCTGGGGGACCTCAAATCCTGGGGCAGCTCTGGGTCCCATCAGGATGAGGAAGACCTGGAGGGGCTGGAGAGTGTCCAGGGGAGGGAATGGAGCTGGGAAGGGTCTGGAGGTGCTGGGGGAGCTGGGAAGGGGCTGAGCCTGGAGAAAAGGAGGCTCAGGGGGGACCTTGTGGCTCTGCACAACTCCTGACAGGAGGGGACAGCCCCAGGTCAGGCTCTGGGAACAGGGAACAGGGACAGGAGGAGANATTAGAGGAAAACAATCCCTTGTTGCCTAAGCATTAGTTAGCAATAATGTTTATGAGAAATTATGCTTTTTAAAAATTGTAAATAATCCTGCAAACCCAATGACTGAAATGATGGAACCATAGGAATACTCTTCCTTTATTACAGGAAGACTCACTGTCTTCATTTTCACTGCTGTCACTCTGAGTGATATTTTAATTTTTCCTGCCCCTAAAAATAGTCCAGTCCCATAACTGATAGATAAATGAGAGAATCCCCAGGAAATGCTGCTGAACATTTCTGTTTGCCAGCACAATAAATGCAGAAGGCAATGAATGTCCTCTTACATCAAGAGGAGGCGGGTAATGAGTAAATGATGGGAAAAGAGATTTTGAAAATAAATGATCAATCCAATCTAAGTTTAAAAACAATTTATTAATCACTTAGCCTTCAGTGGGAGAGGGGGATCTGTGCAGCCAGAGGAGCTGGAGATGGACCACTGACATCTGGCAGCAATGGATTTTTGGGAAGTTTATTTAGGTTTATGAAGAATAAGCTGTGGTTTAGACCCAGCTTTTTCCATGTGAGTTTTGCTGTTGTGTTTTTCACTGTAGTGTTACAGGGAAAAAAAAAAGATTGAATTTTTGTTTCTGTAATGTAAGCACAGAGGATGCTGGGTTTGGGGAAAGCTTGGTGTAAAGGATACAGCTCTTACAATGCCTGAGGAAATCTGGGCTCTGCAGCACGTCCTGCTCTGGGTTTATCATTTTTCACCTCATTTTGTTGTGCTTTTCATGTGCAGGAGGTCAAGCTCTGCCCAGGAGCAGTTGTGTCCAGTGGCAACATCCTTAAAATCAGGGAGAGTCTGGCCACAGTGGGAGCTGAAGCAAAATCCTGGGGTGTGACCCCAGTGCAGAGAGAAGAGAGCTCTTCCAGCTCTTTCTGACGTTATTTGTGGCACAGATCCAAGCTCTGGCCAGGCTTGGCCACAGGAATGAAAAATTTAAGTAAAGGTTTTTCTTCTGCCTTGAAAATGTACTACAGAAAGGCAAAATTCTGTATTCTTCTGTGTTGTGTGAAACTCCCTCGAAACTAAAACAAATTTAAAACTGGGAGAAGGAACTCTCTTTAAAGATGATCCGAGGGGGTTGTAGGAAGAAAATGGGAGAAAATAGGAGAGAAGAGAGAAAATCAGAGTAATGGACTTGGTGACAAACCTAGTGACATCTTTGCAGCCAAATTTTTGCTTTAAAGAGCAAAACCAATTTGTTTTGGGCACAAAAAAAATTCCTTTTAAACCTCTGATCCCTCATTTGTTCAGGAGAGATGAGATGGCATTAAATTTCTGTTCACCTGGAAAAATAATGTGTCATTTTTACACTAATCCTTGAAGGGTGGACTCTTTTTTTTTTTTTTTTTTTTTTTTGTTCTGATTGAACTTTTTCCCACCCTCTTTGTGGGTTCTGTGTCTGACACCAGCTTAGTATGGAATAGGCCCAGCTCTGCTCAGCTGGGCTTGTTGTTGCTCTTGGTTTTAATTAGGAATTTGACACAGCAGAAGTGGAGGAACCCTCAGAGCTGGGGCTGGGGACAGAAATGACCCTTTTAAATTCAGAAATGCTGATGGTGGTGGTGTGTTCAGCCCCTCCAGCATGTCAGGGAGGAATGAAAGCTCCCAGATCTCACTCCTTTGGAAGCAAAAAGCATTTTCATACCTGAGAGCTGGGGCTTTTCAATGCAGATCTATTGACATGCATATTGCTGTGCCTCAAAAGGCCTTTCCTTTTGAAACATGGGAGGATAATCATGTGTTTGAAATCAGGAGATGCTCTCCTGCCACTTTAGAAATCTTTATTTTTTTCCTCATGTTAGAAATCTTTATTTTTTTCCCCTATCAGGGAGTTTAACCCTTTGCAGGCCATAATCACTGAGGAAATTTATGCACAGGGAAACACCAAAGCAGAGCTGTGGTAATTAGGAAGCAAATCCAAATGAACCACAACAGAGGAGTTCAAATATTTATCTGATTCTCAGAAGAGAGTTAGGATTGCTTTACATGTCCTACCTTAATGAGGTAAGATAGTTTTTCATATCTGGTACCACTTTAATCTGCTTCAGAGATTTTTTTTCCTGCAACAAAAACTGTCTGTATATTTATCACCTTAAAGCCCAAAGAAGATATTTCCTGCTTCCCACAGACTGAGACAATAATGCAGAATATTTTCTGCTGTTTGATACCATATGTGTTTTTAAAAGCACTGCAGATAATTTTTCAGATAAATTTGCAGATAAATCCATGCCAGCTCTGATGTCTGTTCATGCCAAGCTTCCTATGGATTTCAGGAGTTCAGAGGATCATGGGTCAGAATGGTTTGGAAAAGACCTTAAAATTCATCCAGTTCCAACCCCAGGGACACCTTCCACTATCCCAGGGTGCTCCAAGCCCCATCCAGCCTGGCCTTGGACATTCCAGGGATCCAGGGGCAGCCCCAGCTGCTCTGGGAAATCTCTGCCAGGGCCTCACTGGAAATGCTTTTGTTTCATCCCTTGGGAAATTCACCATTTTTTCACTGCCTCACTTCCAGCAGGCAAGAGAAGAGCAGTGGAAGCATCCAGATATTGAGTGAATTCTCTGATAAATTCAAGGAGGCAGCACACAATTCATTATCCAGAGACATTAGTTAAAATGTACAATCTTTTCCTGTAACCATTTTATCCAGCAACGTGTGAGGGTGTGATTTTGAATGACTGTTTACTCATTTCTGGCACTCCTTGTCTGACATGTGTGCATCCTACTTCCCTTTTTGGATCACACTGCAGCTTTGAAGATGAGGAATTGTTGTTTTTCATACTGGCCACCTCCTGCTTCACGTGGATTTGCTGTGCAGTGCAGTGAAACAGCAAAATGCAGGTTACAAAACTGAATATTAGGGACTCTTCTGATTTATACTGATATACCTCATGCATCAGTTTTCAGCAAAGCCTACTTTGTGGTATTTGCAGCAGTGTTAGGGCTGGATGTGTGTGTGGCTTTTTGGGATTACAACAATAGTACAAAGATTTTCCCTCTTTTTCTCATTCCCATCTCCTGCTGGTTTTTGCTTTTGAGAGCTTTGCATTCAGCAGGTAAAGCTGGAAGAGGACACAACTCACAAAAAAACCCCCAACTTTTTGGAAGCTCTGGAATGCTCTGTAAAGAGGAACAGGGGAGGGAATTCTGCCCCTCTGCTCAGCTCAGGTGTGACCCCACCTGCAGAGCTGTCCCAGCCCTGGGGACAACAGCAGCAGGACCTGGAGCTGCTGGAGCAAATCCAGGGGAATCCATGGAATTGCTGCTCCAGG
>VZTT01050009.1:26016-36858 GCA_013400855.1 Buphagus erythrorhynchus
CCTGGGACAGTGGAAGATGGAATGGGGTGGAATGAGATGAGCTTTAATGTTCCCTCCAACCCAACCCATCCTGTGATTCTTTAAGAAGAAAATGACAGTTGTTTTGCAATAAAGAAGAGCCCCAGTGTAAAATCAGAGCCTTTTTGCTGGAATTTTCACAGGAATGCATTCCTTGTGTGCCAGAGCTCAGGAGCTCAGTCTGTCCTTAGTGCACTTCCCTGTAGCTGAAGCTGTTCCATTTGCTGTGTTTAAATGAAAAACTGTTGCTATCTTTTCTCCCATGTCCCTCTCATTCCACTGAATAGGTGCAGTATTTTTTGACTTTACACTTCCAAATAATTCCTTGCCAGCTGAACACACCCCATGAAACAAATCCAGTCCAGCCTGTATTCATTGCACCTTTCAAACAGCTTTCATGAGCCTCCCTCCTTCTCAAGAGTTTCTGCTGCTCCTGTCACTGAATTTTTTGGAAACTTTCTTTAATTATATGTTTAAAATAATGTGCAGAATGCTGATGATTTGAGAATCTCTTGTGGCTGAGCAGGCAGGAGTTTTGCAGTGGCATCTCAACTGAGCAAAACAAAATAATGCTGTGTATAGGTGAGATGAGTTACTGGATAATGGTAGAGGCTGGGCTTCCTTTTGTTAGAAACTGTGCAGAAATTGGGGTTTTTTAAAGGCTTTTAAAAAAGCAGTAAATGACCCTTTTAAATTCAGAAAACATCAATGAATTTTTTTCTTTGAATTATTGCCATGAACTGACAAGAGATTATTTCAGGTACTTGTAAAATTGAAAGAACTTCATGAAAAACTGAAAAATCCTTGCAAGACCTGTGCTTTTATATTGGAAAATCAAGTGTAAAGTGCTGTGTGTGTTTGTACCATGCAGCATGTGGGATGTTTTTGAAGTGGGAGTTTTACCAGTGGTTGACAGAACAAGGATTTAGTGCCAGTATTTGAGGGGACATTTGATGTCTTTTTACTGCAGTAGTTGTTGCAATTAAAAGTTTTCAGACATACTAACCTCTTTTTATGTGACTGAATTTACTGGTAGTGTTTTATTCCTCTTCTTGCCCAGGCTGTAAGAGTTTGAAGACAGAATAAATGGGAAATTTCAGGGTGCAGGTGCCATTAATACAATTCCTGCTGGCAGGAATTCCTGCCTCTGTACAGGACAACTCCAGAAATCCCACCCTGTGCCTGAGAGCATTGTCCCTATGAGGTAATTCCAGATTTTACAGTAGCAAAAGGGATGTTTCTCCTGTACCTGCCCAGATCAAAGATGTGGGAGCTTTTGAGAGTCACTTTGGCACTTTGGAGGGAGAAAAAGGAGAAAAAATATTGATTATATCAAATTTATCCTCAATGCTCTCATCATTTATAAAGTAAAATGCAAAAATCCAAACTCACATGTATTTCCATATGTTATCAGAGAGCTGGGGAATCAATACAGAGATGGAATTTATCCAGCTGGACCTGTTGCTGTGAGGAGTGAAGGAGAATTGTAAATGATTGAAAGAACTACCATTAATTCATCTCTCAGTTGTGAGGTGTTATTTGGGCATAACACAAGACTATAACAGAGCATTTGTGGATTTAAATTATGATGTCTTTGTAAATCTCAGAGTGCTTTGAGTGCTTAAAGCCCACCCAGTTCCATGGCAGGGACACTTCCACTGTCCCAGGCTGCTCCAAGCCCCATCCAGCCTGGCCTTGGACACTTCCAGGGGTGAATCCCATCCTAAAAGACAAATTCCAGGATGGATACAGTTATCCATTTTATGACCCTACACAGGGAAATGTTGAATTCACAGATTTTACTAAAAGAAGTGGCCGTGGTAGGGGGACAATGTGTGTGACACAAAGTGCATTCACTAAAACAACTAAAGGAGGGAAAAGGTGGAATGTCTGGAGAAATGCAGGTGTGCAGCACAATGGAACACTTGGAATGGGATGGAAAATTAAGGTTACAGTGGAAAAAAATCCATCTTTTAGACAGAACATCTTCCAAATACCTGTGGGGTGGCTGAAATGCAGAATAACAGCTCTGGCTTCAATGAGGCACTGCAGGAGGGAGGTGGGAATACACAGAATAAACAGTGGGAATAAACAGAACCCACGAGGAATGCAGGAAAAAGGAGCCCAGGAAAGAGTGGGAATCATCTTCAGAGGTCACAAAACACAGTTACAGACTAGGAAGGTTTGTAGAAGTCTGTGTTTGAATTATTTGGCCTCATGTGTCATCCAGCTGCAGGAATTTTGTGGAATTTTGCCTTATTAAGAGCAATGCTGTGACTTTTTAAACTTCCAGATCAATGTGTTTGGTGCTGATAATTCCACTGGGTCATGCTTTCATTCTCCTAGGTCCTGGAATTTGTCTGACAGATTTTTAGGGAGATCCCACCTGCTTCAGTTGTGACTGCTCTTCCTTCAATTTCTGAGCTCAGTGGAGCTGCTGGGATCCACTCTTGGAAGAGCACTGAAGAATTCTCACATTACTTTGATTTAAATGTGCTTGTTTCCTTTCTTGCTTCACTAAATTAATTATGATCAGGGTGTAAAATGCAGTTTACTTGAATTCAGGTGTTTATCACTCATCCAAACAAATGCCTACATTGTTTTTAATCAGGGATTTTTTTAATATCCTCAGTATTTTTGTTTAACCCTGATACTTCCTCACTGCTCTCTCCTGGTGTTCAAAGCAGCTGCCAGAGACCATCCTTGAAGTTCTTCAGTTGCTCCACCATCACCAAAACCTGTTATTGATATGTAGATTTTTACAGTTTGGCTTTTGTTGTAGCAGCATCAGCTGTCAGTCAGTTGATATCAGATTTTCTGCCTTTTCTTGTGGCTGTTTTCACTTGGATCATGAACTTTGCACAGTGAAAAAATCTGCTCTCCATATTCACCCCCTCTTTGCTCACCTGCTGATCCCAAATATTAAAATATCACCTGGCAGTGAGACCAAAATTCAGAGTATTTGTGGCAGCAACGTTCAAAGAAGTTCATTGCTCTGGCCAAATGCAAATATTAAAGTGATTTTAAATATCAAACTCATCCTATTGGGATACTGCAGCTCATAATTGCACAAAATGAGAGTTTGATAGGATTGATCAAACTGGTTCCTGAGGAAAGTTCCCACAAATACCAGCTGAAAAAAACACAGACAAAACTTTTTAAAGCAGCAGGAGAAACAGCAACAAGCCTGTGCCATGACACTGGTGCCAAGGCTGTTGGATTGAAGGAGACAGAATATTTCAGAATTTCTTTCAGGAACTTTATTCGTGGTCTTTCTCTGGCTGGCGTGTGAGTTATTTGTGCTTTTCAAAAAATGCTAATTTTGCACACATTATGGCCTGAGGCAGCCAATCTCAGGCAGATGTGATAGGGGAGATCTAATAAACAGAGCTAAAGCCAGCTATTTTCCTTTGATTTGAAAGAAGACAGAGCTAATCTGTGATTCTTTCTGCTGGGCTGCTGCCACAAGATGAATTTCACCTCCAGTTGCAGAGCAGATTGCACATCTACAAGCCAAAAGAGATTTTCACCCTGATAGCAGATCTGAGTTTCCATATTTATGGGGTTGTTCTGACTGTAAGGAGCCTTGGGAGGTCCAAGCACCCTGCTCAGAGCAGATTGAGCTTTGGCAGGGGGATTTTTGGGGACCTCCGAGGCTGGAGATACCACAACCTCTTATGATCCCTGTCCCTTAACTATCCTTGGAGGGAGGTAATTTTTGGACCACTTCCATGGGCTCTCTGCCTCCAAAAGCTGGCCAAAAGGAAATGGAAACAAGTGGTGGTTAAAGGGATTTTCTCAGATTTTCTCTGACTTTAAGACTTCCTCTTAAAATCGTGGCTGTTGTAGACCATGGAGGGGCTGCCCTGGCCTCTGTCTCTGCTGAAGTTTGGCCAAAACAACTTCATGGATGATCTCAAATTGTCTTGAGTCTCCAGCACCTCAGGACTTTGTGGGAGTCATCCATGCAGGATGAGCTGAGTGCAGGAATGGAATGGAAGATTTAGGCTGAGCTGACTTTGTGCTGCTGTAGCAAAGCTGTGTGCTTTGAAATGATACATGCAGAAAGGACAGCTCTGTACCTTGGAATAAAACACTGGAATATGCCTGGAAGTCACAGCCATTCCTGGGTGGGACCCTGGGCAGCCTGGGCTACTGGGAGGTGTCCCTGCCCAGGGCAGGGGGTTGGAACTGGATCATCTGGAAGGTCCCTTCCAACCCAAACCATTCCAGGATTTTGGAATTTGTGCTGATCCTGGTTTGGTTTCAGCTGATGTGATTCCCTGTGGTGTGGTTTCTGCTGGTTCATTGGACCAGTATTTAAGAATTAACTCCATAAAAGCAACCAGCAACAGGAATTTAAAATCCTCATTCCTGTACTGCTGTCTGCACCTGATGCCACCAACAGAAGGGAATTCCCAACTTAGATTTCTTGGGCATCCCCCCTGGCAGCAGCAATTCCCATTTCTGTGTGCCTCAAAGATGTACCACATTCATTTTGGGGGGCAAAGCCTGCTTTAGGAGAAATAACCCCATTGGGGAAACATAATTTAAACCATGGAATGGTGACAGGGCTGAGCTGAGAAGGGGAATTGTAAATGGGAATGATTTAAATTTCTTGTCATCAGGAGGGGCCATAAATACAGTTGTGCATTTTCAGGTGCATCTCTAAGCCTGAGCACATTTGTATTAACACCACTACTACAATTACATGCAGATTAGCTGCTTGGCTGAATAGCTGTAAGAACTTGGAATAGATTTGTCCTTTTCACAAAGGTTTTCATTTTCTTTGGCAGCTCGGAGTGTTAACAAATTAAAGATCGATGTTCTAGCAGGGCAGAAAAGTGAAGTGAGGCATGGCTGGGGAGAAACTTCAGAGCCATTAATAGTTGCAGTTAAAGGCATTAGTTAGTGGTGCCTGAAAAACAGAGTTGGAAATTCAAAAGAAAAGGTCAAAAATCGCTCTTTTCCCTCCCCATTTTCTGCTGATAATTGAGTTAAGTATTTTACCCTGCTTGCTGTACTCTGAATATCTTTGATATCTTTGAATGTCACTGAAATCTTTGACAAACACCCATCATGGAATCAAGTAAACTCTGATGGGAAGTGAATTTCCTTCCTGCAGGACGTTTGCCAAGGCAGAGCATGTGCTGCTCCTTTGTTTTGTGGAATCACAGTTTGGTTTGGGACCTTAAACAATATCTCATTAGAGCCTGCCATAGGCAGGGACACCTCCTAGGCTTTTGTTGGGGTGGGTCTGTGGCATTTTCAACACCTTTGGATACTTTTTTTGGTTTTATGTCTCTGTAGGAAGAGGTACTGGGTGGTTTTGGGTGTCCCAAATCCTCCCTCCAGTCTGTCACAGTTCAGACATCTCTTCTGTCCCAGGGACAGCCTGGTCCTGACCCAGCTTCTTCCAGGACACAACAAGCAGAGGAAGTTTTCTAAAGGCAGAAGAGAAGTCTAAAGGCAAAAAAAAAGATGTTCTAAAGGCAGAAGAGATGTCTTGCACTTGAATTTGAAATAGGGAGCTCTAGGCAGGCACCACCAAAATCCTGATAATTGCCTTAGGCTCAACTTCCTTATCTGGGTGTCCTCTGTAGGCTCAGCCCAGGATCCCAGGTTGCTTCCTTTGCTTCTTGTTTTTATTTTTTTTTTTCCTGTGGGGTTTCTCTTTCAGTTTGAATTCCCTCTCCCTGCCTTGCAGCCACTTCTCCCACTTACTGCACATTAAAAAGTTCTCCTCTGCTGTAAAAGCTCATCCCCTGCTCTGTCCATTCATCTTTAGTCCCTGAGTTGTGGTGGAAGGGATTTGTTGGGTCCTTCTCCAAAGGCACTTTTTAAGCTGCAGGGCAGGATTGGAAAACTGCTTTGCTTTGGGCAGCAACCATTTTTTTGTGGCAAGTTGCTCCATTTGGATAGATTTCATAAAAACCTGATTTTCAGCCCTGTAGCAGATCCAGAGAACTTTCTCCCAGTGAGTGGAGTCAGTCCCCTCATTAAAAAAGAGCTCATAATAGGATTTAAAAACAAGAGTAGAAGTCTTCAGTGTTATGTAGGATCTCTGAATGTGGATTTGGACATATTTAGTTTCATCTCTGGAATAAAAACTGCACCAATTGACTGACTAGAGCAGCTGGATCAAATGAGAGCAGTCAGAACTTGTATAAAGAATAACTTATCTAAAAATTCAAGCACAGGCCTGATCTGCTGACATTTCAGAAGAAATTTCCTCATCCATAGATCATTTGGAGGCAGAATGAAGATGCAGTGTTACTTGGGAAGCTGTCTGATGTTAAATGCTTGGTTTTCCATTGCTTATTAAAATCAATTCAGGGACAAATAGAGGCTTTAAATTCAAATGAAAATGCCATTGGAATGGTCATATTTATAAAGCTGTAATTTAATGTAATTTGGAACTGGGGTGGAGGCACAGAACAGTTGATGGTTTTATTCTTTTTCTGTTCTCTTTTCTTCCCTAATTCCTTCTCTCCTCGCTCACTTGGTGGCAGTTCCAAAGATGAAAGATGACTGGATGTTTGAAAGTTTATTTCTTCTAATCTTGCTTTTTTCTCTGTAGTCCACAGGAGGCCCTGGAGCTGCTCCAGGGCTGGAGCCAGGCTGGGAGGGCTGGGAGAGCTGGGAATGTTCATATGGAGAAGAGAAAATTCCAGGGAGAGCTCAGAGCCCCTTGCAGAGCCTGGAGGGGCTCCAGGAGAGCTGGAGAGGGACTGGGGACAAGGGACAGAGGGACAGGACACAGGAAATGGCCTCAGATTGGAAAAAAGGGGAGATTGGGGTGGGATCTTGGGAAGGAATTGCTGGCTGGGCTGGAATTGCCAGAGCAGCTGTGGCTGCCCCTGGATCCCTGGAATGTCCAAGTCCAAGGATGGGGGCTTGGAGCAACCTGGTCAGTCTTGAGTTTGGACTAAAATAAGTGAAACAATTTCCTTGTGGCTTTGGAAATCTCTTTTAAGGCTCTCTTAAATCTCTTTTTCAGATCTGGGGCTCTGTGTCAACAGGATGATTAAAACAAAATGCTCCCTATTATCCACAAATGGCTTTGTTAAAGATCCTCAGATGAAATGGCCACAAGTACAATTAAAGGAGAAAAGAAGCTTAACTGCAGCAGAATTGGATTAAAAAGAGGCACAGAAAAGTTCCCAATTTGCCATTCAGGGAACAGGATAATCTTTGCCTGCCAATGCTTTGAGTCTTTCTGTGGGGGAGGATGAGAAGGAAAGAGAAGTCTTTAAATTAAAAATTCTCCCCTGATTCTCAAAGGTGCCAAACAGCCCAAGCCCTTGGTTCCTTTGGTGGGTGGAGCAGGTGCTGAGCTGAGCTGGAGTCAAGCTGGCTCATTTTTGTCTTTCCCAGCACTAACCTGAAGCAAAGGGCAGACTTGTCTCTTTTGTATGCAAGTCAAAAGTCGTTTTTTCTTTGTCAAATCAACTTTAACTACGTAACTATTAAATTTAATTAAAAAAAAAATAAATAGATTGCATGAATGTTACTCTTGTAATGAATCTCTTCAGGGCTTTAAGGGCTTAAAAGCAAGAATTCAATGCCCAAATCAGTCGTGGTCTGTCTGCAGTAAAAACACTTTCACCACGTTTTTAATAAAATAGTGCATACAGGTGAAGTATCTCTGGTGAAATTAAATGAGGGATCTCAAGTCCTCCTGGTTCTTTTGATAATCTTTTATCAGCTTGGATGACACAGGATCTCTCAGAACTTTCCCTGGTTACAAATCTGAAGATTTTCAGCCCACAGTGAAACGTGTGCTCGTGCTTTGAGGTCCCCCATGCAGACAAAACAGTGACCTTCTGAGGGGCTCCAGGAATTTATTTTCTTACCCAGACCTTTGAAATCAGAGCTGTCGAGAGAAATAATTCTCTCATTCCTCCAGCTTTAAGAAGCTTCTGCTCTCACTTTTGCTCAGGGAAAATTATTTCATTGGCAGACGTGGTGAAAACACTTTCACTCGTGGCCAGATCTTATTTTTCCCTTCCTGACTTAAGGCATTATTTATATTTTCTGTGGCTCTGTGTATGTATCAGGGCAAATTGGTGGGATTTAGAATTAAAATGGAAGTTCTTTTTTAACTTCTCATTCAGCCTCTGTTTCTCTCAGTTCACATTGAGGGTGGCTCTGGAAAAGGCACCACTTGTCACTCAATTTTACTGCAATATCTTCATTATCTTTGGGCCAAAACCTCTGGATTTGGGTTTGAAGGGGACTTTAAACTCATCCAGTGGCACCCCAGCCATGGCAGGGACACCTCCCACTGTCCCAAGGTGCTCCAAGCCCTGTCCAGCCTGGCCTTGGGCATTGCAGGGATGAGGATAACAAATGTGTGCCTTTATCTGGAGGTGAGGAAATGATGTTACAGCACCGTTTTTAATCTGTATTTAAGGAAATGACCACTGCACTTTTATCTGGAGGATTAGGGAGGACTTATAAAACAAAACTTCATCTCTGGGTTACAGAGAGTTTATCTCTAAGAGAATCTGAGTGGATTTCAATAGTAGACCTGAGCCAACAAACAGCACACTTCATCTAAGATAACAAATGATTTCTTGATAGCTTGTAGGATTAAAACTTCTGGGCATACAGAGCAGCTCAGTTGATCACTTGAGCTGCAATTAAAAAGCAGAACAAGTACACCTCAAATATTGTTTTTATGTCAGAAATGCTCCTTCATGCTTGAAAATGAGAAAAAATTGCAATCGATCCTTACAACTGTTCTGTTCATCTTTATTGACCAGGCCAAAGAAAGATAAATGGCATCCTAAATAAGATTCTAGTCCATGTTGGCCTGGGAGGAGACAGGGGGTGATGGAGAACCATTCATCATCTCACAGGCTCATCCCATCCCATCCCATCCCATCCCATCCCATCCCATCCCATCCCATCCCATCCCAGCAGCCTGGGTTTGGGCAGCTGGGGTTGCTGAATGCCAGGGGGTCACTGGTGTGAGGAGAATTTCACTTCCATTTGCTCACCAGCCAGCGATGATTTATGAAAAAATAAATGAGTGTGGGGAAAGCTGGCTTTGAGTGTAAATGAGTGATGAGGTGTGGGGCTGGCAGTGGGGAGTGCAGCAGAGCTCTCTGCTCCTGCTGATCCCAGCCTGACCTTTGCCTGCAGTGCCTCTTACCCAATTTGTTATCATTTGTGAGAAAATATCAGCCCTGCAGTACAGTTTTACCCCTGTCTGGAGCTGGTGTTTTATTCACTGTTTGTGGAACATTTCAAGATGATCGTTCACAAGGAAGAAGCTTGGAAGATGAAATCTTTAAGTGGGAAGGAAAAATGGTTTTCTTTGCATTTTTTTTTGTAGTTGGTGCTGCCTCTTTTGGAATTTGAGGAAGTGTTTCTGCAAGAGTGAGACCTACACTGCTCATAAAATGATAAATATTCCTCAGGACATGTTTACTCATCCAGTGACCACCGACCTGTGTCATCTGTGACTTTTATGGAAGAGTGATCTCTCCACTTACAGCCTTTTCCATTTTTTTCCCCTTAAAAATGTTTTCATCATATTGCTTTTCCATACATCAATGTCTTAAGCTAAACTGCTTTATTTTACCCAAAGTTGAAATTGGAATGATGCTTCTCATGGATTGGATCATGGCATCCATGTGTGTTATGGAATCATGGAATGGTTTGGGTTGAAAGGCACCTTAAAGCTCATCCAGTGCCACCCCTGCCATGGCAGGGACACTTCCACTGTCCCAAGGTGCTCCAAACCCCAATGTCCAACCTGGCCTTGGACATTCCAGGGATCCAGGGGCAGCCACAGCTGCTCTGGCAGGAATTCCTAATTCCCAAGATCCCATCCAGCCCTGCCCTCTGGCAGTGGAAGCCATTCCCTGTGTCCTGTCCCTCTGTCCCTTGTCCCCAGTCCCTCTGCAGCTCTCCTGGAGCCCCTTTAGGAGCTCTGAGCTCTCCCAGAACCTTTTCTTCTCCAGGTGAACAATCCCAGCTCCCTCAGCCTGACACAAATGAAATATTTGGAAGATGCCAAATCAATATTGAGGCATCAATAACTCTGAAGCACAGGATAAAGTCCCAGGCTGTTAAAATAAGAATTCAGCTGGGTTTGATGTAATCACACACTGTGGGATTGGCAGGATTTTGTTGCCCTGTTAACATCACTCCCTGGGATGCTGATGACTCAAAGCTACACCAGAGCTCTTGCAAGTGCCAGCACAACCTTTTTGCTTCTCCACACCCTGTTTCCACCAGCACTGCAAGGAAAATAGTTTCAGAGAAGTTTTGAGCTGCCTAAACTTTGCTTTCTCCCTCCAGCTGGGCAGCCAGGTGCCTGGGTTATTACAGCTGAGGCCCAGCTGTGCTGAGGCTATAAAAACCTCCTGAAAAATGCCACCTCTGTATTATTGAGACATGAAGCAAAACAACATTCCAGGAATTTATCTCAGGCTGTAGGATCACAGAATTCTTTAGGCTGCAAAAGACCTTTAAGGTCATCAAGTCCAGCCATTCTCAGCACTGTCAAGGCCACCACTGTGCCATGTCCCCAAGTGCCACATCCTCAGGGCTTGGAAATCCCTCCAGGGATGGGGACTCCACCCCTGGAGCTGTTCCAATGCCTGAGCAGCCTTTCCATGAAGGAATTTTCCCAATATCAAAGCTGAGCCTCCCCTGGCACAGGATTTTCCCACCTGGAAAACTTCTGTTGCTTGGTGAGCATCTCTCACCTGTACTTTGGAAATTAATGATTTTGTAGAACTGAGTCAAAGCCATCCCTTGGTTTAGGGGAGATGAAAATCTGTCCTGAAGCTGCCTGGCTTTAAAAAT
>VZTT01050009.1:43820-73615 GCA_013400855.1 Buphagus erythrorhynchus
TGCGCATCTCAAGCCCTGTTCATTTGCAATAAACTCTTTGCTCAGTTCTTTCAGTCAGGGCTTGGCCCTTGTGGGCTCACCTGGGGCTGCAGGAGCAGAGCTCACTCAAGAAATCTGCTGGACTTTCTGCTGCTCTCTACAAGGGATTGTGCTTTGACCCAGGGACTTTAAAAATCACCCAGTTCCAATTCAAAGAGGGGATTTTGGTGGGAACAGTTCCCCTGTCTCAGTTAATCTGCACCTATAAACAAATGAGAGAATCCTTTGGCTGTTCTCCAGTTATCCTTTGGAATCTCAGAATTCCCTAAAGCCACTTCTCAGTGTGTTTACCTGTGACTGTCACTGCAGACATGATAATTTTGGGTTTCCCTGCAGCCACACAGGTATTTAACTTTGTTCCTTTGATCAGTGCAGTCCATTAGGAGTGCTGGATGAAACATGAATTGTGCATTTGGAGCTGGATGCAGATTCCTTTGGAACAAACTGGGAGCAGGGGAGCCTGGTGGAATGTCTGTGTGTTTCTCTTTCACTGAGAATCTGTGCATGGGGATGTGTTTTCATTGAAATCTTTGAGCTTTGATGTGAAATTTAAATGTGCTTGTTTGCTCAGGAAACAGGATTGAAGCTCTGACTGTGTTTTTTGAGAGTTACATTAACTTTTAAAACCCATTATTCAAAATTTAGATAGCACATTAATAAAGAGGCCAAGTCAATTCTTTCCATGCTTGGCATAATCTTATTTTTTCCCCCTTTCTAGAAATCATGGATACATTCATTAAATCTCCCCTCAGGCTATCCCCAGTTTTTCTCACAGTGAGATCCTTTACTCTCTGTAATGGAGAAAGCAATCTCAAAATTAATGTTTGTAAAGCACCGAGTCAGGAGTAGGAATTTATTTTTTTTTATTTTCTGTGAATTAATACGTAAAAGAAAAGATTTTCTGGGAGGGGAGGCAGATGGAACAGGATAATTATTGTAGGATCTTGTTGTGGGGGGATAACTGCGTGGGATAGAGTGGGATAACTGTGTGGGATAGAGTGGGATAACTGTGTGGGATAGAGTGGGATAACTGCGTGGGATAGAGTGGGATAACTGTGTGGGATATTGTGGGATAACTGTAGGATATTGTGGGATAACTATGTAGGAAAATTTGCTTGTAGAAGGGGAGTTGGAACTGGATGAACTTGATGATCTTGAAGGTCTTTTCCAAGCTGAACCATTCTGTGATTTTATGATCTGCAGGTCCTTTCTCTATTCAGAAGGTCCTTTTCCTGTTCAGGGTGGATGTGTTGGGAGGAGAAATGTGTTCAGCTGCTTTTCTCCATTTGCTTACAGAGGAACACAATTTTAAAGACCTCCCTGTGACAGCAGTGAGTGAAACTCTGCCTTTACACCTCAGTGGCCTCCAGTGGAACTGGTTCTGATTCTCCTTTGGAGTGCTGGGGACCAGCCCAGTGCTGGGAGAATCCCTGGATGCCCTTTGGGGACAATCCCTGGATGCCCTTTGGGGACAATCCCTGGATGCCCTTTTGGGACAATCTCTGGATGCCCTTTTGGGACAATCTCTGGCTGTGGATTTGGGAGCTGCTCCTGAGGAATGAGCAGCTCCTCCTGCTGTGTTTGGCATTCCAGGCTCTGCCAGGGGACATCTGGCTGCCTCCTCCCTCCTCCAGGTTTATTCCAAACAAGGAATAAAGCCTCTTGTTTTAATGCCTTAGCCTTTGTTGGGATTTTCTCCAAACAAGGGTTGCTGATTTCCCAATTACAGCATTAAAGCTGGGAGGTTAAACCCCACAGCAGCTCCTTTTTATTATTAATTTGTTCTGTACTTCCTAATCTTTTGTGGCTGAGATTGACAAATACCTTTTCTAAGGATGTTTTTAATGAGGCCAAGCCATCTGTAGGATCAAATCCTACAAATCTCACTTGGGAGCCTCCAGCACAGACCTCCCTTTGGGGAAGGGAGAATGTTTCCCAGGGCTGGTGGTGGAAATTTTAAGGAGAATTCACCTGTTCCTGGTAGAGGGTGAAGAATGAATTACAAATTATCTCTATATGTTACCATATGATGTGTGGTTCCCCTCCTTTTTTTTAATCTCCTTTCCAGTAGTGTTGGAAAATCAGGGAAAAAAAATTAAAAAATACACTACAGCCATTCTGCTTGGACTGCACCTGAGGGAAATCACAGTTTAAAGGCAAAGTAGGCAGTAAATATTTGGGGAAATAATCTCAAATTTTGAGTTTTGTTGCAAAGGGCTGTCAGACTCAGAAAAGAAGGTTTGTAAAATGAGTATTTAGGTCTCTTATAAAGTGGTTAAATCATAGGATCACAGAATGTTTGGGTTGGAAGGGACCTTAAAGGACATCCAGTGCCATCCCTGCCATGGCAGGGACACTTTTCACTGTCCCAGGATGCTCCAAACCCCAATGTCCAGCCTGGCCTTGGACATTCCAGGGATCCAGGGGCAGCCACAGCTGCTCTGGCAATTCCAGCCCAGCCAGCAATTCCTAATTCCCAAGATCCCATCCATCCCTGCCCTCTGGCAGTGGGAGCCATTCCCTGTGTCCTGTCCCTCTGTCCCTTGTCCCCAGTCCCTCTGCAGCTCTCCTGGAGCCCCTTGAGGCCCTGGAAAATACAAATTAATATAAATCAGGTCCCCCTTCTCCTCCTTCAGAGGGTGTGAGTGCCACTGCAATAAGTTTATTAATTCTGTCACATTTTCAGTTCAGTGCCTGAGTATAAAACCTCTCAGTGCCACAGCTCTCTGCTAAGAGGAATAACTGAAATACTGATAATTTCCTCTTCTAACTGCAGTTCCTTAAACACGACCCACGTTTTCCTAGGGTCTCTATTTTGTGCATGAAAATTCCCATTATAGCACAATACACATTTTTCAAGCAGGAAGGGGAATAATTTCATCTTGCATTGAAAGAAATGAGAAAAGCAGTTATTCCTTTCAAACTTCCCTTGCCACTTAACGTGGCTCCCACTTCCAAGCCATTTAGGAGCTCCATTAAGCCCTTGGGTTTGCTCCTGTGCATGCATTAGGAGCAGAGCTGGGGTAATATGGAACAGATTTGTTGTATCATGGACACATTTATGAAGATTGATAACAGCCAGGGCTCGGTGTTAACTTTTATTTTCAAACAGGCTGCAGGAGAAACTGCCTGGTATTGCTTTGAGGCTTTGATTTATGAAAAGGTTGCTGCATGAAAAAGACATCCCATAAAGCAGCTCTGCTGGCAGGAGCGTTATAAAATAGGGTTGTGAGTAGAGCAAACAATAACTAACTGTAATTATGTTCATTATTGTCTTTCTGAGCTCCCTGTACCTTTTGGGGGGAGGGTTTTGCACTTATTTCCTCCTCAGTTTTAGGTGGACTCACCTTTCCCACAGAGTGGGAAAATCCTGCTGGTTTCTAGTGGCAGCACCCCCAAAAGAGGCCTTTTCTGTTTGTATGGAATGAAAGAGGTCACTGAAATTATACCTGCTTGCACAAGTGATGCCAGGAGGAGGAGGAGGAGAAAGAAAGGTCTGTGGTAAAAAATGCTGTTTCTCTTACAATTCCCATCACTGATGCATTTTCCCCTAAATTATGACTGTTCTATGAGGGTTATTTCAGACTGTTGCGTTTAAGCCCTTTGAAAACAAACCCAAAAATCCCAGCATGATGGCAAAGATCACCAAGTTTCAGAACAATTTTCCTTCTCTCAGCCTGGCACCATCCTTTGTAACAAGATGAGCCTGAGCAGCAGCAAGCTGAATTCTTCACTCAGCAGCAATTAGCAGAAAACTTGAGTGAGAACCAGTTGAAATCAAGGGGCACGACCTAAGTGGGAAAGATGTGAGTGGTTAATCTAAAGTTTGTCAAACTTGAGCTGCTTGAACTTAAAAGCATCCCTTTACCAAACTACCTGGAGACCTTGTGAAAAGAAGTAGGAGCTTGAAAATCATCTGTGCTGGGGTTATAAAACACAAGAATGACTTTCTTGGAGCAGAGTGAAGTTCTGTTAAATCAGGCAGTGTCTAATTAATGCTGCCAGCACTTGGAGGGGGTGAGGAGGAACCTCTGAAAGGTTTTTGTGAGCTGGAACTGAGGTTTCCATCAGGACCCTCTGCCCTTCTGCCTCAAACTGCTCCCCTGGTGCCCCCACAGATCCAGGGAATGGTTTGGGTTGGAAGAGACATTCCAGACCATCCAGTGCCACCCCTGCCATGGCAGGGACACCTCCCACTGTCCCAAGGTGCTCCAAACCCCAATGTCCAGCCTGGCCTTGGACATTGCAGGGATCCAGGGATTCTCTGGCAATTCCAGCCCAGCCAGCAATTCCTAATTCCCAAGATCCCATCCATCCCTGCCCTCTGGCAGTGGAAGCCATTCCCTGTGTCCTGTCCCTCTGTCCCTTGTCCCCAGTCCCTGTGCAGCTCTCCTGGAGCCCCTTCAGCCCCTGGAATGTGCTGGAAGCTCTCCCTGGATCCTTCCCTTCTCCAGGGGAACATTCCCAGCTCTCCCAGCCTGGCTCCAGCACTGGGAGCATCTTTGTTCCTGAGCCTGAGGGAAACACCCACCAGCAGGCAGGGAAAAATTACTTGAAAACTTGAAAAATAATTGCAATAATGAGAATAATGAAAAAAATGAATGTTGGCATTTACAGCTCACCCCTCCAGCTCCAGTTCCTGACCTGGTCCTGGGCAGAGGAACATTTTCCTTCCTCAGGTGCCACAAAGGGTGTTGAGGGCATTGTGTTCTAATGTTTCTGTAACACATTGTGCATCACATTAAGGCTAAGATATATTAGAGCAGGGTCCAGTAACCACTGGTTATCAGCACATTCTCAGTGGGATTATTGCTCTTTGTTGGAGTTGATGACATTTGATTGTTGTTGCAGCCCAGCCAATTCTATTTTATGAAAAGAGGAGCTCGGCCTCATCCCAGTCCAAGACTTGTGGAATCACACGTGGCCTTTGTTGCTTAGCAGAGTGAATCCAAGCCTGTTTTCTTAAATAACTTCATGCCCAAATGAAAAATTGGCATTTATCCTGCTGTCTCTTAAGATTACAACCTTCAGTTCCCTCGAGTAATCGTCACCCACGGGAGCGGTGAGGCTTGAGGTGTTTAACTGGTGATTGCTTTTTCTGGACGCTGCTTCTGCCCATAATATCTTTTATTTTTGTGGTCAGTTAACAGGGTTTTGGGGCCTTTTATAGCTGAGGAGAATAGTTAAATATATATTGCTCTGGAGAGTAATATTTGGATAATAATGTGCCACGAGTTAGTGTCTTGTGGTGCTTTGTGTTGAGTGGTGTAGTTGACCTTTGCTAGAGAGGAGGAAAGTGTCTGCTTGTTAGAACATATTATTTAGCATCTTTAGAAAGGCAAAACTGGTTGGTTTTGGGTTGGTTTTTTTTTTAGTGTGAGGCTCAGTGAAGATTTTATCACCACAGTTTGGGGATGATGGTGTGATGTCAGGCCTTCACAAAGCCTGCAGTGAGTTGTAGCTCTTAGGAAAGAAGTGGCAGTAATAAATCCAGAATGTGCTTTGCTGTCTGGATTTGGTTTATGCTGCTCATTTGGGCCTGTCTGTATTTTTTCTGTGTGTCTGTGTGCTTTACACACACTGTGATACAAAGTTGCTGTGGAAAATTTAATGCAGGGACAGGGATAACATTAAAATGGATCATTTAAGTAGATGAAACTCTGTCTTTTTTGCCACCTTCATATAGAGACAGGTTTCAAACTGTTGCAGAATTATTTTTTCCTTTAAAAATTAGAAACACCAAGGTTTAATCTATCATGTAATAGTAGTTAATATATCCAAGAAGTCCTGCAACTGGATCACCACTTCTATGAGAAATACAAGCAAAGCATCAGTTCAATATCCCAGAGCCCAGATCTGCCTTTCCATGAGCTGGAACTGGAGCTGAGCAGAGCCTTGATTCCTTTAATTCCCCAAACCTTCAGAAACCTCCTCCAAATTCCTTATTAGGAGTGAATAGTAAGAAATTCTATCACATGGTGTTGTTTGCAGTGATGATCCTTGACTTGTGTTCTCCTGAACAGCCAAGTGGAATCTTGCCAGTCTTCATTAAATATTTTTTTTTTGGGTGAGTAAGGCTGAGCTCGAGTGATACCACATGCAAGCTCTAAAAATAATCTGTGATCTGGGTTTCCATGATGAGCTTTGGAAGGCAAATGTTGGTTTGCTGATCATGTAATCATGGAATTGGAGGGGTTGGCTCATTCATCAGACTCTGGAGCTGGAAAGAGTTTGGATTTTGTCCTCAACAGTGGTGGGACAGGCTTGACTATATCTGGAATCATTCTTTGTCTCTGAACTCAAAATTAGGAGCTGGGTTTGATCTGTGCAAAGCCAAGAAGTATTTCTCTATGTATTTCTATATATAACATTTAGGTACTACAAAACATTCCACAGAGATAAAACTGCTCCTCCTTGAGTTCCTTCTAATTAAAGCCTGCAGTTGCTAAATTATCTTTCCTACTTTGTAGCAGCATCCATGCCCCTGTTAGAAGGAATTTGTATCATTGCCATCTATGTGATTGTTTATTTTCGTATCCTGCTATTCACTAAAAACTGTCCCTTAAGCTAAAAAGGAAAGTGCATCCTAAATTTGGGTAATTCCAGCACGCTGCTCCCCTTGCAGCTGCAGGAACCAGCTGTGGGAGAGGTACATTTGTGCATTAATGGTGATGTGCTTTGGGTTTTAAGAGAGTTTTTCTTCTGTTTTTGGAGGGGAATCTTATAAACAAACAGTGGTTTGGGATAATGCAAGTCAGTTCTTATCAATTTAAATAAAAGTATTCAAACTCCTTTTGTTTGTCAGGGTGGATGGGAATCCTGTCTTCATTTGATGGCTTGCTCCTCGAGGTGTTTGGAATTTAGGCAAGCACAGCAGGTCAGATCAGAGTCTCCTGAGCTGGGAGTGGGTTTTTAGGGAATACTGTAAAAATGAGGGAAATGTTCAGTGATACCATTTTGCCTTCAAACAAGTGGTGGTGTGGGGCTTTCCTGAGCCAAATCTTGCTTGTAATCTCTTCATGGGCATCTCACACCTTCCTGTGTAATTATTTTTGAACCTAAATGTGCTTTTGATAACCCCAGTGTCCTCTGATGGTGAGTCCCAGCTTTTCATTCGCTGTTCTTTGGGAGAGGTTTGGATTCTCTCTTCATTGTGAACCCACCACTAGAAAACCTGTCTGGCTGCCTCTGTCCTGTAATCATTGATCATTTAATCCTCTAATTCATTGATAATTGAGATCCAGCCCTTGCAGTTGTCCTTCTCTGGGCTGAAGAGATCTGATCCTCATGTGGTGTCCTGAGGGCCTGAAGATTTTCCTTGGCAACTAGTTCATCCAACAAATTAGGATTCACAACCAAGATATTTTTTCCTGATCCTCATCCTGTTGTCTTCCTCTTAAGTCCTTGCCCAAGAAAGGCTTTAAGGATGTGCAAAACTTTCCACGTGCAAATGTGGAATTGCTCAATCCTGGAAAGGATTGGGTTGCAAGGGACCTGAAAGCCCATCCAGTGCCACCCCCTGCCATGGGCAGGGACACCTTCCACTGTCCCAGGCTGCTCCAAGCCCCATCCTTGGACTTGGACACTTCCAGGGCTCCAGGGACAGCCACAGCTTCTCTGGGAATTCCAGCCCAGTCCCTCCCCACCCTCCCAGCCAGGAATTCCCAAGATCCCATCCATCCCTGCCCTCTGGCAGTGGGAAGCCATTCCTTGTGTCCTGTCTCTCCATGCCTTGTCCCAAGTCCCTCTCCAGCACCTTGGAGTTCTGCTTGTATTTACCTATTTTGCCAGATTTAAGGTCATCATTTCTCTCTGATAACCTCAGAGAAGCTCTTCCCTCCCTGTGTGCACTAAATGAATTCTTACAACACATGGAAATTGTTTCCACTTTGCTTTTCCAAGTGGCTGCTCCAATAACCAGCCAGCATTCCAGGTGTTTTACCAGGTGGGAAACACTGTCCAGGTTAAAAATCCAGCCCTCTAGAAGGGTAAGTAGGACTTTCTGACAGTCATCCCTGTAAAACCAGGATTTTGTCAACATGTTGAACTTGTCTTGGTGCTCCCCAGACATAATTAAATGTCTCTCTTCATGCAGTGGGTGTGTGTGAATGTGCTGGAATCTCCTCTTCTCTTCTCTTCTCTTCTCTTCTCTTCTCTTCTCTTCTCTTCTCTTCTCTTCTCTTCTCTTCTCTTCTCTTCTCTTTCTCTTTCTCTTTCTCTTTCTCTTTCTCTTTCTCTTTCTCTTTCTCTTTCTCTTTCTCTTCTCTTTCTCCTCTCTTTCCCTAAATTCCAGAGGCCGGAATGTTTGAAATGGATCTTTATTTGCTTTTGACAAGGCTGGGTAAGAGATAAAATAAATGAGAGGATGACAAACATTTCCTTGTGATTTTGAGGGTGCTGGGGTTTTTGGAGAAAGGATATAAAAATAACACGGGGAAGATTAACACTGGACTTGATTTTGAGTAGCACAAAAGGTGGAGTAAGTTGTATTCCAACTTTTAAGTCATTTATTTCGTGTTACTCTGTAGATTTTACATTCTCAGTTGCAGAGCAGAAACCACCGTGGTTCTCTTCCAGCATTTCAGCAGAGATTCGTTAGGAAAATTCTTTCTTTTACACCTTTTAGAGAAGTCCCACTCTGCATTGGAGTGTAAATAAAAGCAAGAAGCAACTCTGCAGTACTTGATCTTTTGCTGGCAGCACTTCCCACGCAGTGATTGTGAGGGCTCTGTGTGGGCACAGCTTGATTAGGGACCAGCATTTGTAGAAATTCAGCAATCAGATCTGTGTTATTCCTTCCAAACCACTCAGAGAAGGATGGAACCGTTTGGTTTGTGCCTCACACGTTTCGTAACGCGCCTTCGAGTCATCACCTACTGCATGTGCGAAGACAGGCTTTAAAAATAGCTTAATATGAAGAGTAAATTAATGTAAAAACTAAAAATACTGGTGCAGCAATGAGGACTTTCATTACCGTATGCCCTTTTGTCTTTTTTTCCCCCTGGGTTGTGTTTTACAACTATTTTCTGTGCTACAAACCCGTCCTGTGGATTCGCTCGGCAGTGATGCTGCTGGCAGAGGCTTTTTGGGTGAGGTAACGTTAAAAAAAGAAGAATCCTCTCACCAGCACCTTTTTGGGTGGTGATGGAGAGCACAAGTGCCTTGCTGCTGTTTCAGAGGTGTCCTTCACACCTCAGCCCTTCCCTCAGGGTCTCCTGAGCTGAGCTCACGTTTCTCTTGCTGCCTCCATGTGCAAAACCCCTCCAATGTGGCCTTTCCTGTTCATCTGCTCAGCTAAATCCATCTCTTCTCAGGCTACCAATGTTCATTTTACTTTTTCTTTTCCTCCTGGCCAAAGGAAGTGGAATCTTGCCCTGACTGTGTCTGGTGAAAGCAGTACTGCAGATTCTTTTCTGCCCCAAATTCACATCATCCCCTTTCATCCTGCCACTGGCTTCCTCATCAGTGTTACCCAGGAAAATCACACATCTGCACTTTCCCAGCCCTGCATGTCCCATTTCTGCTTCCCTGCTATTTTCAGTTCCCTACTGACTTCTCTCTGAAGCATTTGTGACTCCACCCATCACTCATCCCCTTTCCAAACTTCCCAGAGCAGCTGTGGCTGTCCCTGGATCCCTGGAAGTGTCCATGGCCCCCATGGATGGGGCTTGGAGCAGCCTGGGACAGTGGAAGTGTCCCTGCCCATGGATGGGGTGACACTGGGTGAGCTTTAAGGTCCCTTCCAACCCAAACTATTCCATGATTCCATAAAACATGTTTTGTTCTTTTTCAGAAGGAATTTCTGCTGGACACAGACAATGTTAATGGATTAAATTCCCACAAATCCTTCTGAAACCCTTCTTGGCTCTTCATAAAGGACTTGAAAACAATTAAGCTGTTGCACACTTCATGGGCTGCCCACCATGAGGGTGTGGATTGCCTCAGTTTCCTTTTGTTTCACCATATGTTTGCATTCATCTGTTCTTCCTTATCTTTGTGTTTATTCTGAGAACTCTGGGAAAAGAAACATCCTCCTTTCTTTTCTTGTTTATTTTGCATTCTGCCAGGCCTGGCTCCTCTCCTCCATCAGTAGGACTAAATAAAACAGGTCAGAGCATCCTCTCCAACACCCTCCTGTGCTGCTGCTCTGGGGCTCAGTGGGATGATGTTCATTTGTAGGGTTTTGTTTTAGAGTTAAGACTTCCCTGGACTTCCCCAGCCCAGCCTCATGCTGGGAACCACCCCCAGTTTGTGTTTGGGATGTGCTGAGCTGCTCTGTGGAGGAGGCACAGCAAGATTTGATCTTCAAGAGCTGCAGGTTGGGCTGTTCTGTGCTGCTTGGACACACAGGATCACTCTGCTCTGTTTTATTCAGTACTTCACAAGTAGCCAAGGGTTACACAAATAAAACCAGCTGCCTTTGATAGGTGTCAGCACTTTAATGAAGAATTAAACTAAGCCCTGGGTACTCCTGCCCATCTCATGGCACTATTTTTATCTCACACTCTGCTTTTTTGTTGCTACTTTTTCCCCATATTTTATGACAATTGCCTGAAATACTGATCTGGGGGGGGATTATTCCAGATACCTGCACAGCTGGAAACTCATCAGCCATTCAGATTCCTTCAGTGAGAGTGTCAGTTTTAGCACAAAACTCGCAAAGCTCACCGTGGTGATTTCAAATTTCCTCTTTAGTAGACATTTTGTTTGAATGCCATGAAGGGGCTCCTCTCCCCAAGCCCCCAGGAGCACAATAAGCTATGCTCTTTGAGAGAGCCCAGATGAGTACAAAGTTCCCTTCATTAAATTTTCTTTTCATGCTTTAGCATAGAATATTTCTCTTTAAGACTCTCTCCCGTTTCCTTTTGTGTTTTCATCCTGTTACCTTTATGAGGTTGTGATGCATCAGCTCGCTGGAAAATGTGGGTGCATGGTTCTCTCAGAGGTTTATTACAGCACTGAGAGATTATTCTGGCATGGGAGGTGCTTCAGGAGCAGCTGGGGAAAGGAAAGCAGATCAAGGAATTGCAAACTTAATAAAAACACTGTTCCTCATGTGCCATGTGGCTGCTGCTCATATTGACTTGTGCTGAGAAAAGCGTTGCAGATTTTGGGTGTGTTGGTTCTGTGAAGTTCTGGAGCTGCACTGAGTGGAGCTGGAGATCTGTCAGCATTCCCTGGCATTCCTGCTGCACTCCCATGGTTTGTGGTTTTCCTTCAGTTTAGTTGGGAAATCCCTGAGAATTAAATAAATATGATGTAGGACACAATCTTGTTTACTTTACAGGCACAGATAGTGATAGGACAAGGGGCAAGAGATTTAAACTGAAAGAAGGGGGATTTAAATGGGATTTAGATGGGATATTGGAAAGGAATTCCTGGCTGGGAGGGTGGGGAGGGACTGGAATGGAATTCCCAGAGAAGCTGTGGCTGCCCCTGAGTCCCTGGAAGTGTCCAGGGTTGGATTGGGGCTTGGAGCAGCCTGGGACAGTGGGAGGTGTCCCTGCCATGGCAGGGGTGGCACTGGGTGGGCTTTCAGGTCCCTTCCAACCCAAACAATTCTGTGATACTCAGGTGACACTTCTCCTGCTACATGTCCCAAAATACAGATCTCTCTCAGGACATGGGATAGTTCAGGAAAGGGACCTCCTGCTCTGAGGATCTCCTGGCCCTGCCTGGGACCAGACCATGTTGGTTTATCCACTCAGACATTTAAAACCTCCACATTTTCCCAATAGATTCCACGTCATTGCTGGGTTTGCACTATTTACCTTTTCTTATGAGCTTTTCCCTCAGTCAAACCCCACAGACCCTTAAATGCTTCTGTAAAATGACCTTTATTCATGGAGCCACAGAATGGCTTGGGTTGGAAGGGACCTTAAAGCCCATCCAGAGCCACCCCTGCCATGGCAGGGACACCTTCCACCATCCCAGGCTGCTCCAAGCCCCAGTGTCCCCATCTTGGCCTTGGACATTCCAGGGATCCAGGGGCAGCCACAGCTGCTCTGGGAATTCCATCCCAGGGTCTCCCCAGCCTCCCAGTCAGGAATTCCTTCCCAAGATCCCATTTAAGTATTAATTGATTTAATCATAGCAATTCCAGGAGATTCTCTGTTAAGGAGACATTTCATTCCCCTTTGGAGGAGTTTCCTTGCTGTTGTTTCTGACCATCCATCTGTGAGTCCTGTGATCCATCCCTGACAGAAATCAATGGGAAACCCTTCAGAGGGGTTCCCATCATGCACAATGGAACCTCCTTTCCCAACAGGAGATCCTGCAGCCCGTGGTTTATGGCCCTCTAATGCCAGGCAAGAATTTCATTTAGTGCTTTCCCAGAGGTGCCAACAGAGCATTAGGGGAGTGGAACAAGCACAGCTGATCAATACAGAGACAGTGCTCACCTTCAGATTAATCCAAGAAATGGACTTGGTTGACTTGAAGGAAGTGGCCTTGTTCTCACTGACCTGCAGTGCCTGGAAGGTTTTCAAAAATCCCCCCTGAAAACAAGTCACTGAGGGGCAGGAGGTGATGTGTCTCACAGGGCTCCCATATGGCTGGCAATGTATAGAGTCCTTCAAAACATTCAAATAAGGAATAATAGCTGGATTTTGGTCACTGATGGCATGGCTCTGGGGAAAAAAAATATCCAATTCCAAAGCTCTTTATCATGGAGTTCCCCCATTGAAATGGCTGTAAATACATTGACAGAATTTATGCAGCAATGCTAGAGCAGCCCATTCCTTTCTCTCTTCACCTGTATGTAAGAAGTCACTTTAAAATCACTTGTGAATAAAGGCACAGCAAGGTTTACTGTGGGTATTTTTTGTTAATTCAGGCTCTCTTGTATTGCTTTATTAATTCACACCAGGGGTTTGGGCATTTTAATAGAGCTCAGGTTTAGTTGGACCTAAATCCTCACTTCTGGGAGATGTCTACAGAGAACATCCCTGGTATTTCTGATGTTCCCTGTCCCAGTGCAGACCTTGTCATCCTCCCTCCATGTGCAGCAGTTTGTGGTTGCACATTTTGATGCTTGACATGCCTTTGAAGCATGTGCTGATCTCAGCAGAGGGGGGATTAAGGGAAAATCCTCCTCCATAAGAGTCTGCAGAAGTTTGAACTTGGAGATCATAAAGTGTGGAAGCACCTGGGACTGCATTTAAATTCTGGTTTAGATTTCACAGATACAGGGTAATGAGTGAAAGGAGAAAGAGATGTTTTATATAGGTACATACTGTAAAATCAAGGTGACTTAACATTCCCTTTTTTTAGCACCACATCTTCAGTGATTGTCAAGAAATCAAGTCCCTGGAGGAGCAGGGTTCGTGCTTCGTGTGTCATTTCCCTGCTGGAGGAAAATAGATCTGCCTTGGCCAATCAGCAAAATGAGAATCAGAATTACAGAGTGGGTTGGGTTGGCAGGAACCTCAGGGATCACCCAGTTCCAACCCCATTTCCATGGGCAGGGACACCTTCCACTATCCCAGGGTGCTCCAAGCCCTGTCCAGCCCAGCCTTGGACACTTCCAGGGATGGGGCAGCCCTGGGCAATCAGTGCCAGGGACTCACCACCCTCACAGGGAAGAATTCTTTCCTCTGGAGGTGTCCAAGGCCAGGTTGGACAGGGCTTGGAGCAGCCTGGGGCAGCAGAAGTTGTGGAAGGGGGTGGAACTGGATGTGCTTTAAACTCCCTTCCAACCCAAACCAATTCAATAATAATAATAAAATAATACAAGATTTTTGTCTTTCCTGAGATGTTTTTAGAAGGAAACCTGAAGCTGTTCTCTGTTCCCACAGGAGATATGAGTCCCACCCAATCTGTGGGGAGCTGCAGGATAAAATCCTCCAGTGCTACCGGGAACACGCCCAGGAGACCCTGAGCTGCTCTGCCCTGGCCAGCCAGTACCTGCACTGTGTCAATCATGCCAAACAGGTGAGATTCTGGGCCTGTTCTCACTGAAAAGTGATGGAATGATGAGCAGAGGACTTTCCAATTAGTCCTTCCTCCATGCCTAAGCATTTCCCAGTCCGTGTGTTCCCAGAGCTCTGTGGAGACCACTCAGGGTTGATTTAAATGCTCAGGTTTCCATCTCTTCCCCTGGGAAGCTGTTGTTTAGTGTAGGAGCTCTTGCTGTTGGCAGATGTTTCCTGTTATCTACAGTTTTAGCAGTAAAACAAGGGGATTAAAATACCTGGTATCTTTGCCATAAATATGAGAAACTCAGGGATGTCTCAAACTATTTTCTTCTTGATTTCTTCTGTCTTGTGTTCTGCAAGGCTCTAAAACTGCCCTTTACCTGCTCTTGCCCTCCTCTCTTCCAGTTTTGTAGGGTATGGATGTCACTGCCAATTAAAATCTTTATGCTTTATTAGTGCAGCATGAAGGAAAATGACAGTAACATGTAAATCATTAAATTAAAAGAAGCCACAATTTCTCAGTTTTACTCTTTTTCATCAGCTTGCATCTTTCAAATTCAGAAATGCATATATTGACCTCAACTGTGTTCTTAAACAAACCAAGAAATGTGCTCACAGCCCACGTGCAGGGTGTGTAAAAAGAGCTTAAATGAGTCTGTTGATCTTTATTTCTGCCCAAATCTGTGAGTTAATATTTGAGCACGTGAGGACACCCATCTTTATGTGATAGTGGGGACCTGGAGAGCAGGGCTGGTGTTTGATCATGGTAATCACCTTCCCTGGGCTTGACTCTGCCTGGGCAGAAAATCCCTGAGACTTTGGCTCTGATCTTTCTTCGTGACCTTTTGCTTTAAAATGCTGCAGCCTCAAGCTGATGTTCCCAAAGATCTGCTGGAATTCCCACTGCTCGTGGTTCCTCACTCCCTGAGAGCTCCCTGTCCCTTCAAATTCACTTCCTTTAATAGATCTTTTATTGATATTTGTTGTGCCAGCCCTGGAAGTGTCCAAGGCCAGGTTGGACAGGGCTTGGAGCAGCTGGGACAGTGGGAGATGTCCCTGCCCATGGCACTGGATGGGCTTTAAGGTCCCTTCCCACCCAAACCCTTCTGTGATTCAGTAATTTCTCCTCCTGCCCATTTTGGAATGCACCAATCTCCTTTTTTCTAGGAGAAGTCCAGTGCATAACATGAGAATCACAGAGTCATTAAAATTCTGAAGACCATCCAGTCCAGTTGTTCCCCAATACAGCCAGGGCCACCACTGCCCCTGTCCCCAAGTGCCACATCCACACAGCTTTTAAATCCCCCAGGAATGGGGACTGCACCCCTGCCCTGGCTGGACAAGCCTTTGAGTGAAGAAATTTCCACAATATCCAACCTAAACCTCCCCTGCTGCAACTTGAGGCCATTTCCTCTTGTTCTGTCACTTGTAACCCTGGTTTGGTTTGTTCTGTGGTGGATTTCCCCATGGCCCTGCAGCATCTGCAGCACTAATTTACTGTATGTATAATTTTTTATTATTTTTAAAGGATCTAGAAAAAAAATGGATTAATTACTTAGACATGTTTAAGCTCTAACTCGAGTTTGTATCTGATAGGAATTTCTTCAGAAGACTCTGATGAGGATGAATTAATTCATGTTCAGAAGGTGCAGGAAAAGCAAATTGCATAAATATGAGCATTAGGTTTTTGAACCCTTTTAAACACCTTTTTTTTTTGTTGAAGATCTTCATCCAAGCCTGTCAAGTAGTTAAAAGTGTTTCCTAAATGTTTCTTATTCTGTTTCACACATGCTTCAAGATGAGAATTCAGAGAGGTTTCTCTCATGATAACAGAGAAGGAGAAGCCTTTTATGATGGAAATATTTGCAAGCAGGAGCAATTGTTTTTCATTATGAACACCAGCCCATCCTCCACATGCTGCAGCTGTAATTGTAATTATTTTTACTCACTGTTTGCCCACAAGTCCAGACAGTTACTTTGAAATAATTCCTAAACGCTGCTATAAAATCACTTCAAAATTACCTTCTCTGTGAGCTTGGTTGGGAGCCAGAGGAGGGGGATAAATGGCAGATTCAGAAATGAAAAAGTTAACTGACACTGGCTACAAGAAACAAAGGAAGAAGAAAATTTGCTAGAGGGAATAGAGCAAGATATTGAAAAGCAAATAAGTGAACTAATCCGATTTCCTGGCGGTGAGTCTGGGCACTTGTGCTCGGGCTGAGCACACTCTGTGCTTTTCATAAATTGAATTTATTGACTCCTCTTTCTTTCCTATCTTGCTTATAATTATCTCCCCCTCTCTTCTGTGTGCTCCTTATTTCTCATGCTGTCTGTAATCTCATGTCTCTATCTGTCCTTTTCTCCCCTCCTTAGAAAAGCCCTGAGAGTTGTTAATTCAGAGGGGTTTGACACGTTGTTGTATCTTCCCTTGAAATCTCTTCCCAAAGTCAGGAGAAGCTGGGGAGATAAATTAAACTCTGTTATTAATGTTTGCATGTTATTATAATGATAATGCCAGTAATGGAGAGGAAAACTTAACCTAATGGAGCCATTAAGGGGAAGATATTTGGATTGTGTGTGGCATGTATTTGTGCTGCCACTGCTGAAGTAACTCCAGCCAGAGCATCCATGGCTTTTTAATCCTTTTTCCTGGTTTTCCAGCCATGGATATGGACAATAGCTGTTAAAATATACATTTTGGGTTTTTTTCCCTCAATTTTTTCCTCACCCTGGCCTACAAGAAGTTCTGATTCTCACATGAAAACACAACTAGTCCATGGTTTAACAAATGTGTGCAATAATTTCCTGTTAAAGCATTGAATTCCAGAGGGATTCAGGTCTCTTCAGGCAGGTGAGGTTTAAGAATACTTAAAATTACAAAACCAGCAGATGCTGGTGCCTGGCTACAAGATGTTATCCTTCAGCCTTGTAACCACTATTTTTATTTGCTGGATCAAGTGGGTCCTTAATTAGGCATCCTAAATGGAATAAAACCATGATTTTAGCCTCATCCCCCAGTATTTTTACTTGATACCAATTTCCAAAGAGAAAAATACATGGAATTTGTGTATCTAGAAACACTGAATTGAAATGCAGCAAAAAGACCTCATCATTTAACACTGCCCTCATTGAAGGAAGTTTATTATGGACCAGCTTCCCTCCATGGGGTTATATTAAAAAAAAAAAAAGGAAAATATTTTAAATGCATTAATTTAAAAAAGCAAGAAAAAAAAAACACTAAAACCCCCCAAAATGTAGATAAAACCAAAGCAAGGCCTGGAATATCCCCGTTTGTCTGAAGGTGAAATTTTGTGGGCAGAAATATGGATATGATGAACAAATATCTGCAATTTCTTTCCTTAGGACACTAAACAAAAGTAGCCCATTTTTTCTCAGATACTTTGGGAATTTCCTCTGTTACCTTGTGCAGTGTTAAATCGACATGAAGTTAATATTCAGCCCACAGATGGCTTGGTGTGAGTCTAATTCCTCTGAAAAAAGGAATTTTCCAGGTAGAGGAGCCTCCCTGAGCTTTCCAGAATTATCCATGGGGGTGCCAT
Organism: Buphagus erythrorhynchus; assembly: GCA_013400855.1. Classification (NCBI taxonomy): domain Eukaryota; kingdom Metazoa; phylum Chordata; class Aves; order Passeriformes; family Sturnidae; genus Buphagus; species Buphagus erythrorhynchus. The sequence continues at coordinate 61,336 of VZTT01050009.1, forward strand.
GGATTGAAGGTTTTGGTAACAGATGAAACTTTCCCAGATTTTTGTTTGTAAATGCACCCAAGGAGCACAAAACTGACTCCTCTTATTCCATCAGCCCCTTCTTCTCCTCTGTGGATTCTGGAGGATTTTGTGGGCACAAGGACAGGCACCACCTGTTTGTGTGGCTGCCTTGGAGAATTTTAAAGTCAGAATTGTTGAGGTTGGAAAATACCTCCAGGATCATGGAGTCCAAGCATTCCCAGCACTGCCCAGGCCACCACTGACCATGTCCCCAAGTGCCACCTCCACACTTTAAAGGACTTTTAAATCCCTCCAGGACTGGGGACTCCACCCCTGCCCCCTGGGCAGCTGAGCCAGGCTGGACAATCCTTTTGGGAAATACATGTTTCCCAAAATCCAGTCGAAGTGCAGCTCTTAACCCTTGCAGGAACTGGGTGGAATAGCACAGTTTACCAGGTTATTTGTAGGAATAATATGAGAATTTGGTTGAAGTGAAACCTGACATGGTTTAAATTCCCTTTATTGTTAATTTTCCCTAATTTCCATGACCCTGACAATGCAGTCCAGACTTCCAAGCTGTGCAGTGTTGCTCAGACACCTGAATCAGCTGTTTGGAGGTCACCTGTAAGATTTCAAGGTTTAAATCTGGGTTTGTTCCTGACATAAAGCCTCAGAATTACCAAATTCCTTCCTACCATTTCTTGCAAGGAGACTCATAATTAGTGCTTACTCATTTGATGGGATTTGTAGGCAAGAAAAATTGGGTTGGAAGGGGCCTTAAAGATCATCTCATTCCAACCCTGCAGTGGGCAGAGACACCTCCCACTATCCCAGGTTGCTCCAAGCCCTGCCCAACCTGGCTTGGAACATTTCCAGGGACAGGAAACCTGGTCTAGTGAAAAGAATGAAATGATTTTTAAGGTCCTTTCCAACCCAAACCATCCCATGATCTGTGGTTCTGCAATGAAGCCCAAGGTGAGTACAACCTGTTCAGACTGTTGGGGTTTTGATTCTGACACAGAGCCCAGGCAGGAGCCAGGTGAGGGATACTCAGTGTTGAATGTTTTCAGGATATTTTTCCTCAAGAATTTAATTGCTGGGAATGGGATTTTTCTTATTGTAAGGTCAGGTGTTTTAATTTCCTTTAATAGCCACAGCACTAAAGCCATGACAGCATGAAGGGAGATGAAAATGGGTCATTAGTGAGACTCTTCATGCCTCCAAACCAGTGCCTTGTTGAGTCCTCAAATTGTTTCATTCTGCTTCTCTGACTTGTCTCTGGCATGATGTGTTTATCAACAATGTGTCTTGTTCTGTATTCTTATTTTAAAAACTTACAGATCTTAGGAAGGAGTTGTAGCCAAACTTCAGGGGCTGTCTGGGCTAACTTGGAGTTACTGATACATGTGTTTGTCCCTCTCTCTTCCCTCCCCTCTGATCGTTTTTGCAGCAGAGAATGCTTGGGAGAGGAGGATAAAGGCATTGTCCAAATCAAGCACAAGACCATCAACTAATTTCAGCAGAAGAGCTTTCTTTTCTCCCCAAGAAGGATCTGGCAGCCCAACAAAGAGAAGTGGAGGAGCCATTTGAAGGGCAGCATGCTCCCAGCTCAGTCAGACCTGGATCCCATTCCATCCGAGCTCGCCCGTCCGAGCCCACTTACTGCTGATTGAAGGAAGGGAAAGAAAAGAGCCTTTCTCTGGCCTCAGAGAGGGCAACAATCCTTCAAATGCTGCTGTTCCACTGTAGAATCTCCTCAGTAACACCTCTCTGTCAGAGGCAGGGGGTGGAACCCTTGCAGTGCCAGGATGTGGCTGTTCATCGGGAGCAGCCGCTGGTCCCGGTGTCAGAGTTCTCCCCACACTGTAGAATTGTAAATTGTGCTTTAATTTATTTCCCAAATGACCTGGCTTGATGAAGTCTCTCTCTGCAGGCCTTCTGCTGGAATGATGTTTGTGATCCAGCACTTAGGGTGCTCCATGGCCTTTATTTCCATGGGATGGTTCTGTTGTGCTCCTTGCTCGTATCAAGTCCTGACGAGAATGCCTCGCTCTGTACCAACAATAAATCTATTTTATGCACAAGATTGATGCTGCAGTCTGTCTCCCTTCCCACTCCTCGGGGGTGGATGGTGTTCCCTCTGCTGTGTCAATCATGCTTTCCCAGCAGATGTTGTTGCTGAAGCTTTCAAGCACAGACTTCCATGCACAACCAGCCCTGGTGTCAGGAACGGGGTTTGGATTGAGCTGTTTTCCATCACAGCCACCTAAAAGGATCCCACGTGATGGGAGTGCTGTGATTTATCCAGCACCACTTCCCTCCTTGGGAAATGCTTGTGAATGGAGCACCACAAGCTCTTGTTGCCTGGAGGGGTTGTGGGTTCTCCATCCCTGGGAGTGTCCCAGGCCAGGTTGGAAGGGGCTTGGAGCAACCTGGGATGGTGGAAGGAGACCCTGCCCATGGGAGGGGGTTGGAATGAGATGGTCTTAAGGCCCCTTCCCACCCAAACCACTCTGGGATTCTGTGAAAGGGCAAAAATCCCCCAAAAATCCCCAAACCAGCTTTGTGCAAGTACCCAGTTTCCTTTAATTCTTTTTCTTTGGGTAAAAGGTGCCACACTCCTTGTCCCAAGCAATCTTAGAAGGGACTTTTTACAAAACAGTGGAAGTAATGATGTCAAATGAGCAGCAAGTCTGGAGCCTTCTGCTGTTTGTTTACCTGTTCTCTCTAATTGGCTGTGTTTGAACCTCATCCTACTGAACAACTGCGGGTGCACCTGTGGATCTCATTTATTATTCATGCAAAATATTACCAGTGACTTTCTTAATTATCAAGATGCTTTGTGAGCACTGTTAAATTAAGGATTTTTTTTTTTTTATGCTACCCAGAGAAGCTTGGATTTTTTTTTTTTTACATGCCAAGCAACTGTAATGTTGGTGGGAGGGGAGGATCCTGGAGTTCAACATCAGGTGCCAGGTAAACTGCTCAGGAGAAACAACAGGGACATAAGCACCATGTTTACATGGTGACTTGCTGTAGTGTTTACAAATCAGCTAACCCACAAATCCTTCTCTCTAATGTTCTCTTTTGTAACAGAGAGCCAAGAAGTTGGCAGAGCCAGCCTTGCCAGACTCAGAATTGGCAGCAAAACACAGCATAGAGGAAAAGCAGACGTTTTTCAGGCCAGATGATGCTGTAAAATCAGGGGAAGAGCTGTGTCGGGAAGGAAGGTCTCTGTTACTGCCAAATGTTTATTGGTTTCTCATCCTGACAGCCTTGAGCAATGAGAGTCAGCCTTGCCTGCTTTGTTCCAACTGTGTTTGAGGTGTTGTGTTCTTTAAACATCTTCTGTGGCATCAGGGGTGGCATCTGCAGCCTGTGTGGCTTGGGCTTGGGGGAGGCTGGTGGCAGCAGCAGGGTAAGGGACATTAAAAGTGGCCCTGGTGTGGGCTTCACAACTGTCCTGGGTGTGAGCTTCAGAACTATCCTGGGTATGGACAAACTTGGTTTTTAAAGTAGAGCAGTAATTCTGAGTATTTCTGGCATTTCACCACCCTCTCTGCTTTTTCCACCTCTGCATTTGTGTACGTGCATCCCTGTCCTGCTGTAGGTGTTGGATTTCTTCCTTCTCCCCACTTGCTTCTGTGGGTGCTGAAATCTTAAAATCTTGGAAACCCCCTTTCCTGGGGTTTTTTGAGTATAGAAAACCTATGGAGAAGTTTCCCTCCTAATCATGATTCAATGATTCTGTGACCTTTTTCAGCAGCTGCAGATCCCAAACCAACACCAGCTGTTGGTGACAGCAGGAACTGCTGGGACAGAGCAAAGCCAGCCTCCTTCACAAGTAGCAGGGACACAGAGAGTGGAGGAGTGCCAGGATTTTTATCCAGGGTGTCAAGTGTGATTTGCAGGACCCAGAAATCATCATTTGTCCTGTGCCAGGTGACAGCACGCTGTCCATGGTCAGTCCTGTTCCATCAGGAGCGGGATGCTGCCAGATAAAAGCAGACAAGGATTTAGAGCTGGGTGCAAACAGCTGCAGATGTGGATTTGTGACCTGCTCAGTCCCTAATTTGTGATGGTTTGTGTTGAGCTGACACTTCTGGGAGCTGGCTGAAGACACAGGAGAGGATGTGGGAGGAGAGAGCAGAGGAGGGTGAGGTCCTGCAGCCTGGAGAGCCCTTTCTGTGCTCAGCCTCTCCCAGCTCTTCCCACAAAACCCTCTGGGGGTCATGGCCAGCGTCAGTGACACCACTCATGTTCCTGCTTTCCAGCACTGACTCCCTGAGGAGCTGGGGGCTGTTGCCACTGTCACAGCAGAGTTCAGGACAGCAGTGGGTGACACCCAGAGCCCAGGGCAGGATTCAGGTGGAGTCTGGCAAGGGAGGGAGCCTGGGGAGGTGAGGCACATGGCAGGGATGATGCTGGTGGGTTCTGCTGGTGACCACCCTGCTGCTTTCAGCTCTGAGTGGGCTCTGTCACCTCCCTGGCTGCTCTCAGAAGTGTCAAACAGGGCGTGGGAGCAAGGGCAACTCTGGTTTGATCCTCAGTGTTCAGCAGCCAAGGAACTGCAGCAGCATCTGCCCCTCCCTGGGGAAGAGGGGCAGGACCTGAGCTTGGCCATGGTGTGAGGGGAGCCTGGGTCTTCAGATCCTGGAGAGAGGCAGCAAAATTCCAGGAGAACGTGAGGCACTGAGCCAGGGCTCCTCTGCAAGAATGTCAGCTCCATGTGAACAAAGACACTGGGTAATTAGAGACGTAATTAGTTTGGTAATTACTGAGGTAATTAGTTTGATTCTCTCTCAAGCCAGTAACTGCTGGGAGGTGCTGGAGGGAGCACCTTGAGTTTCAGGCTGCAGCAGCCCCCCGAGGTTAACCCTTCACCCCCTGCGTGGGAAGCTGCAGTGACATTGGTGAGAATGGGGTGGTTTGGAGGGAAAAGAACCCTAAACCCCCAGTTTGTCAGAGGTCTTGTGCCCAAAAACTTTTGAGCCACCTTCTGATGACAGCCAGGAGTGCTTGTGCCATGGTCAGGGCAGGATTTAAGGCAGATCACCCAGCAGTGGTGTGTGTATTGCAAGATTTTCTATTTCCCTAAGAATGCTGGGGACACCTTTTGGGTGGGGACACTTCTTGGGGAGCTGTTTGGGTGTCCCAGTGTCACTGCTGAGGCTGATCCCTCCTCCTTCTACTGGGTCCCTCACATCCCTTCACCCCTGGGCTGCTCTGGTTCAGCAGAAGCATTCCATGGAATCCCAGATTGGTTTGGCTGGGAAGGAACCTTCCAGATCATCTCATCCCACACCCTTGCCATGGGCAGGGACACCTTCCACTAGGCCAGGCTGCTCCAAGCCCCTTCCAACCTGACCTTGGAGCCATTTCCAGCTTGGGAAACTCACCTGAAAGTGAGTTTTTCCTGCCTGTGTCATATGAAACCAGGTATTTTCTGCCCAGGAAAACCATCCCTATTTCCTCAGCAAATCCTGTGGGTGGACAGGGCAGTGCAGCTGTCCCAGTGATCCCAAATTAAGATCCAACTGCCAGTGCTCATTTGGGAGGCTGGAGCTGCAGGAGGTGGATCTAATTCCCCAGTAAACTGCAAACTAAGCAGATTCTTCCTCGTGTTCATCTGTTGCTGGTACAGAAATAGCAGGGCTGGGAGGGACTTGGCATGTGCTGGAGTCCACTATTCCATAAAAACTGATAGCAAGAAATTCACAGGTTCCTTCAGCTCCTTGCCATGTTATTCACAAGTTTGATCATGGTAGGGGGATCAGATCTGCAAAAGGTTCAAGTGGGTGAAATACAGTGGGAGCAAGGAGATGGAAGTCCATTAATAGATGAAACACTTTTGCCAGACATGAGAATTCACTGCATCTCTCTCCTGTTTCCCATGTCAGGTAGTGAGAATTTTTTTCCCCTTCTCAGTTTTAATATTATTAAACACTTGGCCTGCTTTCAAAAGGTCAAAGTCAGCTTGAATGTCTTCTAATGTGACTCTTGGTGAAAAGCTGGTGAAAAGCAAACAAGAAATCTGTGATCCCAGAGCTGCCTTTAAACAGTAGAGCCTGATGTGTTATAAAGGAGTTTGCAGCACTGGGTGAGATCTGGCTGATGGGCAGGGGGTGTTTGAGGGCAAGGAAAGGTCTCTGATCTCTGTTTCTGCTGGAAGTCCCACTCCTGGAATTGGGCAGACAAATGAAACCTCTGCTTTTGCCTGAAAAAAATTACCTGTGCCACAAGAAGTCTGTGACCAGGATCCAGCTGCAGGAGCACAGGAAGGGAACAGAGCAGGAGAGGATTTGTGGTTTTACACTGTGGAAGTTGATCCTGTTGCTGTTATTGGGAATAATGTGAAGTGCTGGGAATGGGACACCTGAGTGAAGCTGGAGCAGGTAGGTGGAACTGATTTAGAAAGAAAACCACATTTTTTAGCATCAAACAGAAGGGAAATCCCCTAGCTCCTGTGCCCTGGTCCCAGTTTGGTCTCAGAGGAGCAGTGAGGGAATGTTGTGGCAAATGAGTGCCTGAGTTCTTTGTTCCTGCAGGTTTGGGGGGAAAATTGCTGGAGAGAGGAGGTGGGAGAGAGACAGCAAGGGGTATTAAATAACCTCCAGTAAAACAAGAGCTGGTTGTGATCCACTCCAGGCCCTCTGGAGTGGGTATTTTCCTGGGAAGCACCGTGATTTCTGGGATCTGCATCTGATCAGAATCATTCACTCCACCAGGGAACTCCTTGTGCTCCTTGGATGCCAAGTGCACCCTCAGGGAGCCTCTGGAGCAGCACCACTGTGGATCACCACAGGAAAGGTCTGGCCTTGCTCTGGGGCTTTTTTTTTCTTTAAATGAAGGATTTTAGTGTGATGTGGCAGCACTCTGGGGGCTTTGAGCAAAGCTGTTACCAAGGAAGCAGAGAGAGAATCAAACCCCTGTGTGTCATCAAACTGGGTGACTCAGGGCTCCCACAGAGCCTCTGCTCTTTGCTGGCTGCTCCTCCTCCTGCCTGGGGTCACTCTCTGGGACCTGGTGGCCTTTCAGGTCCTCCCCTTCTGCTGCCCAGCGAGGTTGGAGCTTCCTGCAGGTCCCAGGGGACCCCGTGCTCAAGGTGAGGTTGTGGAATTAAGGTTGGAAAAGATCTGAAATCATCAGATCCAACCATCAACCCACAGCCACCACGTCCTCAAGTGCCACCTCCAGGGTGTTTTTTGAACATTCCAGGTGCTGGGACTCATGGAGTCCAAAAGGTGATTTCACCTCCCTTCTTCCCCTGGCTGAACCAACCAGAATTTGAGTTTTGGTCCATGCAAGAGATGCCAAGAGCCCCATGGGGGTCACCCAGGTTGGGCATCAGCAGGAATTTCTCCATGGAAAGGGTGGTCAGGCCTTGGCAAGGGCTGCCCAGGGAGATCTGGAGTCTCCATCCCTGGAGGTGTCCAAGGAATTCCTGGATGAGCACTGAGTGCTCTGGGCTGGGGACAAGGAGGGCATTGAGCACAGCTTGGACTCTGCTTTCAGAGATCTCCAGCCCCAATGATTCTGTGACTGGGGGATGTGGTTTGTAATTTGAGCATCACTAAATGCCTCATTCAGCCTCTTCATGCCTCTGTTTCCTGGTGGAAATAACCCTGCCAGGCTGGAGTGTGTGATGGACCCACCAAGAGTGGGCTCTGGGCGTGTGGGTGGCTGCTCCTCTCCTGTTTCTGGGTTCTGCTTTGGACAAGCTGAATTAAAGAATGCTGTTGGATCTGTCCTGGAGCTGTGTGGCCACTGTGCCCTCCCTGGGACACCCAGGGTTTGTTGGGAAAGCTGAAATGGTTCAGCAGCTCTGCCCTTGAGCTCAGCAGGTGAGAAACAGCAGAGTCCAAATAACCACTTTGCCCAGCTTGGTTTAAAAATACCAGAATATCAGTATGTCACTGCTGTCCCTGTGGATCACATAATGGGTTTTTTTTTTCCCTTCGATCTCAGCCTACAACAATCACCTGCTCAAGACCAGGAGGGGCTGAGGGCAGGCAAGGGCCCCAAAAGTTGCCTGCAGGAAGTTCCTGACCCTCAAGCAGAGACAACCTTTTATTAAATGTGTTTAATGTTGTTGGATTAAGGGGAAAGCTGCCCTTTTTTCAAGGATTATTTAATTTTTTAGGTGCCACACTCTGACTTCCAACAAACCAAACTGATGTTCTGGAGGTTCAGCCCTTCTCCTGTGTTTGTTCTTCAGTGATCTCTTTCCCCTGCCAGAAGTTATTCTCCACCTGATTTAAGGGTGGAGATTTAATTACAAGCACTCCTTCTGCCCAGGTCCATCCCAGCTGCTCCTGGGGAGCCTCAATTCCCTCCCTGCTGCAGGAAGGAGAAGGCTCTGGATCCAAGCAGGCTCTGAGTGGGCTCCTTCATTTTTAAGTGGAGTTTCTGCTCAGAGGTTAAACCATTTCAGCCCTGATCCTCCTTAAAAGTGGTGATTAATCCCCTCACACGGAGCAGGATCATGTACAAAAAAATATCAGCGTGGCCTTGGGCATTTCCCCCCCCAGTAATGAGAGCAATTCATAACCCAGCATCCCATAAAGATCCCAGCTCCCCTGCAGGAGACAGCACTGGTCATAAAAACAATCCTGAGGTGCTTTGCCCCCCAGTTTCTGGTGGGGAAAAAGTCTTCAGAGAAAAGTAATTGTTGGCTTAAAACTTCAGCCTGCATTCAGCAGCAATCCATCACCTCCCAGAGTGTTTGGGAGCTCGGGTTGCTCAATATTCAGGCTGGGAATCCTCATAGGAAAAAAGGGACTGGGGGCAGTGTGAAATATTGCCAGGGAAATTCTCTCTAACCTGCTTGCATTTCTCTTTGCTGAGGAGGGAGGGAAAAGGAACTAAACTGAAATTCTTTTTTCTGTTCCAGTCCTAGGAGAAGCAGCAGGAGTGTGGGGATGTGGGGACCTGCAGTGCAGCTCCATCCCCGGGATGCTGCAGTGTCCCTGCAGAGGGGTTGTGGTCCTGAGCACACAGCTCTTAAATACACCTGGGCTGGGGTTCCAGGTGTTAAATACACCTGGGCTGGGGTTCCAGGTGTTAAATACACCTGGGCTGGGGTTCCAGGTGTTAAATACACCTGGGCTGGGGTTCCAGGTGTTAAATACACCTGGGCTGGGGTTCCAGGTGTTAAATACACCTGGGCTGGGGTTCCAGGTGTTAAATACACCTGGGCTGGGGTTCCAGGTGTTAAATACACCTGGGCTGGGGTTCCAGGTGTTAAATACACCTGGGCTGGGGTTCCAGGTGTTAAATACACCTGGGCTGGGGTTCCAGGTGTTAAATACACCTGGGCTGGGGTTCCAGGTGTTAAATACACCTGGGCTGGGGTTCCAGGTGTTAAATACACCTGGGCTGGGGTTCCAGGTGTTAAATACACCTGGGCTGGGGTTCCAGGTGTTAAATACACCTGGGCTGGGGTTCCAGGTGTTAAATACACCTGGGCTGGGGTTCCAGGTGTTAAATACACCTGGGCTGGGGTTCCAGGTGTTAAATACACCTGGGCTGGGGTTCCAGGTGTTAAATACACCTGGGCTGGGGTTTCAGGTGTTAAATACACCTGGGATGTGTTTTTAGGTGTTAAATACACCTGGGCTGAGGTTCCAGCTGTTAAATACACCTGGGCTGTGGTTTCAGACACCCATCAGTGCAATGCCCTTGTCCCCATGGCCAGGAACTCTCCCTTTAAGGAAAATCGGAGAGAAGCCAAATTGCTGAAGAAGGAAACACAAAAGATTGCTGCTACTTCACACAAATTTAAGTCATCAAGGCTGTTCCAGGCTCCAGAGAGGTCTCTTCGGCTGCAGTTTCATGTTAATTCGCTGTAGTTACAGCCACCTAAGGGGGTGTGAATGCCAAACCTTTCATTCCTTAATGATAATTTTTAAAGGCTGATATCGATCCCTGCTCGGGGAGGCTGGGGAGGTGTCTGCTCTGCAGCACTCGTGGGGTTTCAGTGGGTCTAAAAACAAATCTGGCCTTTCCTAGTCAGGGTGTGGGGCTAACACAGCAAATCTCACCCCATCTGGGTCTAAAACTGACCAGAAAATTCACAGAATCACAGAATGGTTGGGGTTGGAAGGCATCTTTGAGATCATTCCCTCAGGAACCCAAAAGGGAATGTTCACCTTGACAAACCAGGTTCTGGCTGGGAGAGGATCTTCTGTGGAGATGCCAATACAGGGCTGCCACTGCAAAAAACATCCAAATCTACCCTTGCTCCTCTCCTTTTCCACCACAGACTGGTGGAAATGTGAGATGAAGATGAGTGAGGGCATTTTCCAGTCACATTCCTGCTCCATCATCCCACAGCTGGGAACTTCCCTGCTTTGAGACACATCAAGTCCTTGTGCAGGTGCTGAGGTGCCAGGAGACCTCTTTACCCAGGGGAAACTCTTATTTGGTGTTTGTCCTTGGCATGGTTACTCTAAACCTGTTTGTCTTGAGGGAAGATCACTCAGCAAGCCCAAGCTGCTGTGGTCACAGCAGGCTCTTGAGAGATGTCAGAGACACAGGGAAAGAAAACACCAGGTTAATTTTATTTCATGGCTGTACCACCCTTTCTACATCACCTACAGCTGGAAGCCCTTGAGTCAGTGCTTCTTCTTCCTCCTTCCAAAATACATTTTGAGAGGGGTTTGAATGTTCCTTCTCCAGCAGTGTCATTTATCTCCATGTGTCTCAGACCCTGAGGTTGGAAAACCCAGGTAAGGGGTGCACAGAAACAGATTTCAGACTTTTTCTGCACAAAAATAGCATCTCTTTGCCCTTAGTGAGGGCCTGGGCTGCTTTCCCAAATGCTCCATCCCTGGGAGTGTCCAATGCCAGGTTGGGCAGGGCTGGGAGTACCCTGGGATGTGGCAGGTGTCTCTGCCATGGCAGGGGTGGCACTGGATGGGCTTTAAGGTCCCTCCCAACCCAAACCAGTCTGGATTTCCACTTGGATCATTGTTTTATCCCATAGTCCATCGTGCAGCTGATTAATTGGATGCAGAGCCAACTCCTCCTGCTCTGGAATCTCCCTCACCTCACTCTCTCTGCTGGGAGGTGCTGGCACAGTTGGATCCCCATCCCTGCAGCCCCCAGGAATTCTGAACACCCCCATAGGGCTCTGCTGTCCCAGAGCAGGCTGCCAGCTCCTCCTCCCTTGGATTGCCTCCCATCCTGCTGCAGGCCAGATAATTGATCAATAATCTGTGGCAGAAAGCTGCACTGTAAACCTGAGTTATGGGGGGGAGCACAGAGCAGGGTGATTGAAGGGGCCATCACCTGGGGCATCCCAGAGGTTTATGTCTGGTAATATCTTGTGGAATAAAAATAAAACCTGACACAACATCCTGAATTATCCTCTGATGGGGAAGAGGGTTCCTGGCTGGCTGCAGTTGTAGTGATGTCCACATTGTTATTGGTGGCCATAATTAATTCCCTTAATGGCAGGCTGAGCATGGAATTTGCTTCTGGATCCCTGGTTCCTCTTCTGCCTCAAGCAACAGGATCAAGACTTCCAGACAAGGATGTTTCCAAAAGGAGCAGAGAATTATTTTTTGGGTGCTGTTAAGAGGATGTTTCCAAAAGGAGCAGGGAATTATTTTTTGGGTGCTGTTAAGAGGATTGTTTACAAAAGGAGCAGGGAATTATTTTTTGGGTGCTGTTAATTCAAACCCAGGATGAAACAGCGACAACAAAAATTTTCACTCAGCTCATTGTGATGGGAAGGAAGGGACAAAATCAGCATTTCTTACACCCCCACAAGTTGTTTATTGGATTAGATTGACGCTTCTGGGAACAACCTGTTTGCACACCAACCCCTCTCTTGCTAAACATCTTCATTAATTAACTCCATCTGGCTCTCCTGCCTTTAGATAGAAAAGATTTCTTGCTTTGATCGTTTGCTGTTTACATCTTTCTTGCCGTTTGGTAAAGCACACAATAAATATGGCGTGGCACAAAACAAACAAACAAAAAAACTCCTGAAACACACTGAAAAACAGTCAAGCACCTCCAAAATGTGCATCCTGATCCAGCTCAGTTTCCTTTGGAGCCTAAAACCACGTGCAGGGTTCAGGGTGGGGTTTGCCACCTCCAGGTGTTCCTGTAGCCCCTCCAAGAGATGGTGGTGTGGGCCCAAAATTCCTTTCCTGCAGATCTGGTCTTGCAAAGATTTGGGAACAGCTGCTGGAGGTGGTGGAGGAGAGGGGGACAGTGGTGGTGGGGACTGGGTGTGATCCAGCTGGGTGATCCATCCATCCATCCTCCA
>VZTT01050010.1:1170-16874 GCA_013400855.1 Buphagus erythrorhynchus
ACCTGATAGAGAATCTTCATAGGTTAGGCCACTAGTTGCACCTAAAGAACTTGTGGAATAACTATGTGAAGGTGACTGTGGTGTAAAACATGGCTGTAAAACAACTTCTCCAGTGCTGAAGTCTTTATTATCTGTAAAAAAAGGTTCAAGTTGCAGTTGAGAAAACATATTTTACTGTGCTCTAAAAAATTATAAATTAACATCTACTTCATGCTCCAATTAGTCAAGTAGCAGTTTTTATCTCAGTTCTCATAAAAATCTCACTTTGGTCATTAGACTGGGGTCCAGAAAAAGTTTAATGCTTTTTTTTCCCCCATTAACTGTATCTTTTACAGGATGCATCTTCCTACCAGCTGAAAAGCACCTATCAGAACAATGCCAGTTCAAGAATTCTGTGTCATGAACAAAATATTCTTAAGGACTTCTTGTTCATAGCTGTGTAATGAGTCTCAGTACATCATTATCAAGCTCTTTCAGACTCAAAAATACATAGTTTACAAACCAAACTCAGAAGTAAACTTTATCAATCCATCAGTTCTGAAGTAACAGATGTTCTGACATTCTCATGCTGGCCTAAGATAGGATTAGAGGACCCTCTGTTGTCAGTCCAAAAGAAAAGAGGCACCAAGTGTAGTTTCCAGAGAAGCAAATACACCACTAAGAGAAGGAAGAACTCTCTATTATTATCTTTTAATTTTTGATTGCTAGCACTGTTATTTTTTATCATCTGTAGGAAGTGAAACAAGAGCATGGTGTCAGAGTGGAGGCAAAGCCTTCCTGGATACCTTTCAAAGATACAGTGTTCTATAGATATGGTTTGGTCACATTAAACAGCATTCACACCAACACAGTCTATACAAAATCACGCAAAAAAGACTCAAGGAATTTAGCAGTAATGACTTGCTTCAAAACTGACACAAACAGTGTGAACAAACCAATAAGCAATCAATGCAGGAAAGAAATATCCCATTAATAATGGGAGATCATTTATTATAAAACTCTATTTTTGGCTTAATCCTAAATGGAAACCTACAAAGCATCTTTAAGAAACAAGCTTGCAAAAATGGTCTATGGGTCATAGAAAATAAAGAAAATAAACAAAAAATTACACGTTAATAAGAGATAATACATTTTTCCCCTTCCTGTCTTCATTTAATTGTGCTATGATCCCTGAATGATGTGGTACCTATACCTATCTTCTTCCATTTGGGTGAAAAAGACTAAAACATTACCTGTCTTCTTGCTAATACATTTCTCATTTTCCCAAGTATCAATTCTCTTTTCTCTTAAATACTCTGAGTGGCACATTTACTTTAAGTTAATGCAGTCTTAGAATTCAGTCTTTGATGCTAAATCTGTCTCAGATCTAAGGACTTACTTCCTTACCCAAAAAACTTCTCTATTTCATCAAAATACATCAGATCACATATACAACTATAAAAAAACATAATAATTTACGCCACATTGGACCTGCTTTAAGCAGGTTGGAGCAGATGGCCCCCATGGATCCCCTCCAACCTGAATTATACAATGATCCCAATCTCTTTCCATAAACACAGCCACACACAGAGATTAGAGATCACTGAGGCAGCAGAGATGGATTCAGGAGGGGGAACACAGGCAGAGATTTAGAGACAGGCAGGCAGAGGGAAGCAGGCAGGGAGACATAATGCAGATAAAAATATTTCTGCTCTCTGACCACAGGTTTTTATTAGGTCTTAAAAGATAGCTGTGCCCTTCTATCTTCAAGGACAGGACTCAAAAAACTGTTCCCTCAAAACTATTCCCAACAGGCAAATAATGCTCACATTTTAAAGTAACATCATGTGGTTTCCCTTTTGCTTTCTTCAAAACATATGAACACTATCTATCAATACAATTCAAATTAAGTTAACTTATTCTCTAATATTTTGGCTGTTTTCCCTAGTCATATTTAGAACAAGTCACAAAACATTCTGTAAGATTTCAGATTTTTCAATATTTTTCAATAAATATGACCTAATCCTTTATTTAACTTATCCTTATTTTCAACAAGAAAACTGAAACAATAAATGGTTTTAAAAGTTTAATTGCACTACCCCCCTGCAATAAATGAGGGAAAATGCTATCTTGATGATCACATCCCTGTTATCACCCTGAAAACACTGCTAATACTAATAGACATAATATAATCTCAGAGGTAGAGTGTTGACTGCTTACTGCTTCTCCAGACAATTTTTTGATCAGAGCTGTGCAATGCCAAGTACGGATATAAGGTAAGAAGACAATTGTCTGTTGTTCCAGCAACCAGAAATGAGAACCTGTTGAAAACAAAATACAGAAGTTACTATTTTCTATTTACCAATGATAAGAAAAATATTTTTTCAGTGCAAGAACAAAAAACAGAGTGAAGACATCAGAACTCCTTCATTCTTCTGTAATGGTTGAATGGATTACACAGGTAGGATTGCACCTTTCAAAATGCTGAAGCTTAGTACAGTGTTTCCACTTCTTAGTTTTACTATGAGCATGGGTGTATCATCAGTCTGAAAGTGTCAGCAGAGATTTAATTAAATAAAATAACTCTGTATTTCTAAAAAGAAAAACTCCTAAAATTGCAACTGACATTAATAAGTCTCCTAAAGATGCCTGCTAACTTGCTAAATAATATGTCCTATAACTTTTGACAAGGGAAGTTTTCTTGAAAAGCAACTTATATTTTGATATAGCATTTATTCTATAAGACTTTACAGAAATGTCAAAATAAATATTTAAAAATACATAGATTCAATTTAAAAACAATAAGATATTGACTGCAGTTGCTGAAATATAACAGATATTGATGTCCATGCTCTGATGTTCCCTAGAGTGTCTGTTCTACCTGCAGCAACTTTATTGATGTGCAGCAATCCACCTTTTAACCCTCTTTTTGTACTTCACCTCAGTCTCTCAGAGTGTAGTCAACAAGCAAATTATGGCCATCAGTGCAACCCTGGGAGCCATCTGTATTTATGTTCTTAGCTCATTGCAACTGACAGGTAATTAAACTGACCTTAGTCCTATGTTATTAAAATCTGGGTTTGTAGTCCTCATTTACTTACTAAGTAACATTAATTTTAATTAATTGTTTTGACTAAACTGTCAAAAGTAAAATGAAAAATGTATTTTAATAATTCAAACAGCATGCTGATATCCATCTTGTTTTAATATATTGAGAATTGTGCATATTAAAAATATATCTTGCGCAGAATAAATGAGTATATTTTCTATTTCCTTGAAACAACCTAAGAGAAATTTCTATTTATTGCAAATTTAGATTAATATTAAAACATATCACAAGACCTCTCAGATTAATTTATTTATAATATGACATAATTTCTGTGGAATAACACAATCAAGGAAAACAGGAATGTTTTTAAAGTACCAGAAATTCGTTTTGTTTCCTCATTCATACTTTGCTCTCCAAACATTCTTGGATATTGCTTTCAAGGCAACTTCAATAAATAGAGAAAGGGTCCAACAAAATCCATAGCCAAATTTCTTACAGGTAAATATTCCCACTGGGATTCCAATTTGAGAGCTAACAGTCATTTAAGCAAATAATCCAGCTCTGCAATGCTTTGGTTTGCTCTTAGGAAATGTTAATCCTACTGGAACTTGGCTGGGGGCAAGGCAAGGGCTCTGACCACTTGCACCTAACTGGAGCATAATATTTCTTGTAGCAAACATCATTCTTTCTGCTTTTATTCAGCAAAAAATCTCAGCATCAGGTCATCAGCAGGACAGATGGCTGTGAGAGGTACATCTACACCTATCTCTGTGCACAAAGTCTACATTTGTACATGCCCAAAACAAGTGTAAGGGCTTGCCTGTTTTACCTTTACCAAGGCATTTAAGGACACACAGGGTCAATAACTACAACACAGAAAGGTTTGCAACTTCCAACTCATGACTTTACTGTGATAAATGGCAACTGTCAATACTCTGCAGGCACACAGGTGAACTTCAGACAACTGAGTGAGGGGCAGGAGGGGAAGAAAGCTGTATGGAGGTTAATGAAAGATAGCTGTCCAGTTACATGAAGGTAACTCAGCTGTCTGTATTATCAGACTCAGTCAACTTCTTGATTTCTCAGTTTGAGGTGAGCACCTCAGCCATTTCCATCCTAAATGCCAGTTTGAGATTCAGGGAAATCTTCATTCATGCTCTGATTTGCACAGTAACGTAACACAGAAAAGTGTGCTTGAGAACAACTGCGGTACATCTGAACCCCTTACACAAATTCCATGAGTGAAATTACTCAGACCAAAGAAAGTAACTGTGTAATGCAGAATATAAAGAGCCCCAAACCAGAACATCTGTGTACAAATAAACCCCTAAGAGCTCGTGGTGGTTCTGCAAGCGAAGTTCCTCCCTGTTCCATGGATGTGCCTCGCTGGCTGCCGTGGTAGCACAGTAAGAGACATGAATACACCCAGCCAGCAGCAAACACAATGCACACATTGAGGAGGAGGGAATGGATCCTGCAAGTCATCAGCTGATTCTGCAGCTGATATTGATCATAAGGATTTAACTTCCATGACTGTGGCTGCAGCCAGCATGAGATGGTGGTGGTCAGGAATGAAGGATGTAGAAGGGACTGAAGAAGCTGCTGTGTGGGGAGAGACTGAGAGGTGTGAGTGTTCAGCTGTGAGAAAAGAAGGCTCAGGAGGATCTTGTCTACATGCACAAATATCTGATGAGAGAGAGTAAGGAAGAAGGAGATTCTTCTCAGTGATGATCAGTGAGACCACAAAATGTAGAAAGTACAAATTGAAATACAGGAAATTCTGTCTCATCATAAGAGAAAAAAAACAAACTAAAATCAAAACCATGAGAGTGGCTAAACACTGGAAAAGTCTGCCCAGAGAAGGTTATAGAGTCTCATCCCTGAAGACACTAAAAAAAATCAACTGGGCAATAGAGTTGATTCTTTGAAGGGGGGACAAGATGATCTCTGAAGGTCTTTCCAACCTCAGGCATTCTGTGATAATAAACATCAACTCACTTACTGGCCACCTGCCTACTTACCCAGAAGTGCTTTATATTTGAAATAAAATTCAAGAATGAGTCCGTACCTAAAAATTTCATCTGAGATTCAAATAATGCCACTCCATTCACAAGGACACATGGCAGAAAAGTGAAAGTGCTAGGAGCTAAGCATTTATCACATGCCTTTGAGAAACTGAGTCAGAGGGCACCAGACAGAAAAGCATGTACACTAGCATACAAATACAGAAGAGAGATAACAAAGACATGTGCATTCTGTACGTGTAAAAGCTTCCTGTACCACTGACCTTAACTTACAATATCATTATGAAACGATGTTACAAAACTAGAAGTCTTGTACAAGATATTTATTTGCATTTACGGTAGAGTTTAATTAAATAATAGAAAAGTCTGTATTGTCCTGCTGGAATAAAAGGTACCTGTATTGCTAGCAAATGTGAAGCTAGTAAATGTGTCACTAAATACATTAAATTATTCAGTGTATTTGATTTTATAATGCTTACTAAAGCAAGTAAAAATTTGTTATCTACATGAACCATCATTTCCACTCCTATTCCAGTGTTTATTCCCTAAAGCGTATTTCCAAAGAGCACAGAACAGGAGAATGGCTATTAAATATATTGTGTTTACCAACATTTGATCACCAGGTAAAGCTCCAACTGTGATAACAAAAAATAACATTCAACACTCTAAAACAAAGTTTATATAAGAAGTTCTTTCACTTCTCTTAAAGTAACTCAGGTTTTTTTTGTTTCTTTGCATTAATTTATTTGTTTTAATGTTTGTGGAAAGACACAAGAACCCAAATCAAAATATATTTATCCCTTTTAATCTGCTCTATGGCATTTCAGGTGTATCCTAAGTACAAACAAGAGATTTGTTTTGTATCAGTGTAACCCAAATGTTCTAAATATGTAGGCATAGTTAAATAACCCTTCTTCAATAGTATTCATTAAGAAATGCAGAGTATCACTAAATTTCTAATGAGAAAAATCCAAATCCATTAGCATCTAACTGACAAATTCCTGCTGTAATATCATTTGTGTAAACTAAAAAAATATATTCAACAGGATCTCACACTGCTAGTTTAGGAAACAAAACAAATTGCGTGCAGAATAGATTAGTGACAAAAGAAAACTTTACCTAAGAGTGTGGAATTTTACAGATCTTTAAGAATAAAAAACAAATTACATGCAGGGAAGTTGCAATGTAAATATCGATAAAGTCCTGCCCTCCTTCCTCTCCTCAAAAATCCTAGAACAGATGCAGAGATGATGGAACTGGAAGAAAGAGGAAAAGATGACCCATGACAGCTCTGCCACTACTATTCACAAATAAACACTTCCCCAACCCTGAAGGGATTTTATGCTTTGTAGCAGGAGCTCAGGCTTCCCCAGCAACCAACATAATACAACAATGAACAGTGCCTGACACATAATTTCATGCTATATGTAAGACTTATAGCTGGGAAAGCAACCAGAGTTTTTTTCTAGTAGCAGCAGTGACGTTAGCACTTAATTCCTGAATAAGAGATGCTTCATCTCTCAGGGACCATCACAATGGCAGAAAGCCACAAGCACAGAAAGAACAGAGTGATTAATGGGTCTGGACCATCCTTGTTTTCAAAAGCACTCCCAATTATCTGAGGTAAAATGCCAACATATTCTTAGGTCAGATGAATGCTGCAAAAGCAGCATGCAAATATCAAGAACTCCAATGTTTCCTAGCTCCTTGCTTTCTCATGTAATGTGAATGATATTGAAAGAAATTGACAGCTCCTGTTCTCCCAGGCATGCCAGCAGAATACATGGATTTGACATTTCCCAGCAGTGCCTACTAAAAAACCGGATAGTTTGGGCATGTTTCACAAGAGCAAAGGGAACATTTTCCCCTGTGAGACACTGAGATCTGATGGACTATCAAAACAATGGAACCAATCCGTAATTGAGTTGGTGACTGTGTCTCAATTCTATCATACTGTAATTAGAGGCTGAATTCCCTGACATACCCTCCTCCTGAAGTTCCAGCCATGAATACTGTGAATTAATTCAGAAATTTCCTGAGTTTCCATAGCTTCCCAGTAGGAGAGGGAAGGGAAAATTGTACAACATGGGAGGAAAAGACCTCAGCACACTCATGTTATCAATGACACACCAACTCCTAGACACCACATGTGGGGATTTTAGTATATTTTGCTGCCCAGAGCACCATTTTCTGTTATTGTTTGTTTACTACTTATTTTCAGAAGTAGTAAGTGAAATGTTACTTCAATCAAGATGGCAAAAAAATTTATTTTCTGCTAAACTCTTTGTATCATCATTAAATTAAAATATATAATAACAATAATCAGAGAACAAGTATATAAACATGCCTTTTTTTTTTTTTTTTCAAAATGTGTCATACCTAAATATTTCTCCCATTTATTAAAATACTTGCTCAACACAGTCTTAAATTTTATGTTAACTTTTACTTCTGAATTCCTATCAGTTCTGTGTAAGGAAGATTCATTTCTTCTGCTTTGGAGTCAAAGAACCAAAAAGAAAGCATAAAGATTTAAAGTAATATTAGGAATTAACTGCAAATTCTCATTTAAACAGTCATTAAAAGAACATTAATGCACTTTCATATGTTCCATTTAATGGAATCTGTGCACATAGTAAATTATTGCATAAAAGACAACCATATATCTCTTCAATTTTCATTTACAGTTACATTCAATATTGTTTTATTATAAAACCATATTGTCTGTTGTCTTTCAAATATTTTCTGTAAAGCAGCCAAATCCAAAATTACCCATTCTCTAGCTAATGCTCACTTTGTTTTAAAGCAAAAAAGTCATTATTATTTAGGACTAAGTATAGGCAATGTGAATCAATCCTACTGACATTTTAGCCCTAAATTGAGAAAAGCAAAATACTACAGAGCCTAGAGTGCATTGGGTGTGTATGGCCAGGTTTTGGTAGTGGGGGTATTATAGGGGTGGCTTTTAAAAGCTGCTGGAAGCTTCTTCCACCTCCATCAGAGCCAAAGCCAGCCAGCCCCAAGGCAGATGTGCCACTGACCAAGGCTGGGCTGACTAGAAATGGTGGCAAGGCCCCTGTAATAATATACTTCAGAATTTTTAAAAAGTTATGGCACAGATGTAATTGAAGCCAGAGAAGAGGAGAGTGAGAAAAAGTGAGAGGAGCAGCTCTGCATACACCAAGGTCAGAACAAAAGGAGGGGCAGGAGCTGCTCCAGGTAGCAGAGCTGAGATTCCCCTGCAGCCCCTGGTGAGGCCATGGTGGGATGACTGTGCCCCTGCAGGCCCTGGAGGGCACAGGGATGCAGAGATCCACCTGCAGTGCACAGAGGGCACAGGGATGCAGAGATCCACCTGCAGGGCACAGAGAGCACAGGGATGCAGAGATCCACCTGCAGCCCCTGGAGGAGACCCAAAATGGAGCATAGGGATGCTGAGAGGAGGCTATGAACCCATAGGAGGCCTGTGCTGAGCAGGGTCCTGGCAGGGACCTGCCAGAGAGAGGAGCTCACCCTGGAGCAGGTTTTATGGTAGGACTTGTGATTCCATGGGAGGCCTGTGCTGAGCAGGGACCTGGCAGAGAGAGGAGCACACCCTCGAGCAGGTTTTATGGTAGGACTTGTGACCCCATGGGAAACCTAAGCTGGAGCAGGTTGTCCTTGAAGGACTGCACCCCATGGCTGAGGGACACACACTGCAGCAATCTGGGGAGAACTGCTGCCCATGGGATGGACTCACATTGCAGAAGTTCATGGAGAACTGTCTCCCATGGAAGGGAGCCCATGGGGCAGGGGAAGGACTCCTCTCCCTGAGCAGAAGCAGAAACAGTGTGTAATGAATTGACCACAGCCCCATTCCCTGTTCTCCCTCCTCTGTTGGGGGAAGAGGTAGAGCTAGGAAGGAGAGAGGGGTGAAGGGAAGGTGTTTTTAGGGTTGTATTTTAGTTATCATTATCTTGCTTTGATTTTTCAGTAATAAATTTAATTAACATCTCTAATTTGAGTCTGTTTTGCCCATGAAGGTGTTTGATGAGAGATCTCTCTTCTATTTTTATCTCAGTTCATGAACCCTTCATTGTATTTTCTCCCCCCTTTCCAGCCACAGAGGGGAATGACAGAGAGGTTTTGGTGGGTGCTTGACATCTAGCCTGGGTCAACCCCTATGGAGTGTTTTTCTCCTCAATATTCCTGCTTTGAAATATGCCTAGAATTAGTTTTGCTTAGAAGTTAAGGCTTTTTCTTCTAAGTAGCTGTAGAATACAGTATTTTATGAACCTCTGAAAATCTTGACTTGCTTATTTTAATAAGAATATCTCAGCACACAGAATAGGAGTTGAAGTACAAAAGTTTAGTTCAAATCATTTTAAAGTATATATTATCACTTTAAAACTGGAAATATAAAGAGAGAACACCTGACAAATTAATATATCTTCAGCAACTGATACTGCGAGATTTCATGGCCTATTAAACAGTCCAGGAACTTTTTCAAGACCAGTTAGCTTTTATAGGTGTTATAAAAGGTTATAGGTTTCATTGTTTTATTATTAAAGATTGAGAAGACCCTGAAATCTTGTCTTTCAAAAAGACTCAAATTAACAAAGCAGTTCAAATTCATTAGATACACATTTTGAAACAAATTGCTCAAATGCTTAGATAATTAGTTGAACCAGGTTTGAAGTTTGAACACGTTGCACAGGGCTCCCGTGGGGGCTGGCAGGAATGAGGGGAAGATATGCAGAGAACAAGAAATTGCAGCTACATATTGTAACAGAGTGCAATATCAAAGCACATAATAATATTATTGGATCTGGGGGTTCTGGTCGACAGCTGGCTGAACATGAGCCAGCAGTGTGCCCAGGTAGCCAAGAAGGCCAGTGGCATCCTGGCCTGGATCAGGAATAGTGTGGCCAGCAGGAGCAGGGAGGTCATTCTTCCCCTGTACTCGGCCATGGTGAGGCCACACCTTGAGTGCTGTGTCCAGTTCTGGCCCCTCAGTTTAGGAAGGATGTTGAGATGCTTGAGTGTGTCCAGAGGAGGGCAACGAGGTTGGTGAGAGCTTGGAGCACAAGCCATATGAAGAACGACTGAGGGAGCTGGGGTTGTTTAGCCTGGAGAAAAGGAGACTCAGAGGTGACCTTATCACTCTTTACAACTTCCTGAAGGGTGGCTGTGGTCAGCTGGGGGTTGGTCTCTTTGTCCAGGCAGCAACAGACAGAACAAGAGGACACAGTCTCAAGCTGTGTCAAGGCAAATATAGACTGGACATCAGGAAAAAGTTTTTCACAGAAAGAGTGATAAAGTACTGGAATGGTTTGCCTGGGGAGGTGGTGGAGTCACCATCCCTGGATGTGTTTAAAAAAAGACTGGATGTGGCACTTGGTGCTGTGATCTAGTTGAGGTGTTAGAGCGTGGGTTGGACTCGATGATCTTGAAGGTCTCTTCCAACCTAGAAATTCTGTGATTCTGTGATTAACAGCATTATCCAGACTTGGATAAATGCATCCAAGTCTGGATAAATTATTATGGACTTTATTAGAAGAATAAGGAAATGGTCAGGATTAAAGAATTGTGTGCTTACTCAGACTTTTCTAAATGAAGGAAAGAATTCTTTCTGGTTATGATAAAAATAATTTCATTTGAAAGCCAATATGAATAGTATTACCACACTGACCAATGACACACACATAATTATTTTATTTCTGATACTGTGTTATTTCATCCAGTTTTGCTCAGGTTTTATATCACCTGCTCCTAAAGCCCACCCAAACTCTACTGCCTGTCAGGAAATCCAATATACATTAACAAACTGCTGTTATCAGTCCTGTCCTTTAACAAATACTTTATTCTACATTTTAAAACCTAGCAACAATTCTAAGATGATTTGACATTCTGGAGCATGAATTTTTTTCACCCTCACGAGCAGGAATGGCTGTTAACATTACTTAGCTGACTTCTATTTCCTATCATTTTTTAAAAAATACATTCAGTTTGCTTTAAATTGAGGATCATATTCTTTATTTCCTTTTAATGGCAAATATAGAAAAATTTTATTACACAGGAGAAATTTTCATTTCTCTATAACAAGGTTTGAGAAGCTGCTAGTGCATTATATAAAAAGTTATTAAAACTAAATATTGTGCCTGCTCAGAAGCTACATTTCAGACTAGATCATAAGCTTGAATAATTCTTTTCTTGTAATTACAGCAAGCTTTAACACAGATTTATGAATCACACCCCACACAACGATTAAATCCTAGAATCAACTAAAATTAATATCAAATAGATTCTTGGCTGACAATATATGCAGAAAAATATAAAATATTAACCCAGAGAGCAACAATAACTTAAAGAGCCATAGCCCTTGCATCAAAATAATATAAAATTCCATTTTATGTTTAGAAAAAAGCCTATTCTAAGCTGCAAGGTGGAATTCTTTTTCCCCCAAAATAGTTGCTTTAGTGAAAACAGTAAATAGAGGAATGACTTGAAGCACAACAGTGCCTTTCTTCCTCTTGCATACACCCTCTCATCCCATCCCTGGAAGAGTTGAACAAGGGATGAGTTACCAGTAGATAAAAATGAGATCTTAAAACAGACCTTAAGACACTTTGATGAATTTTACCTTTGAGATCTGAGCTGAATTTTTTAGTTTTGAATTGCAATTCAGTTGAAAAAAAGAAATAAATGTCTATCTTCCATTTTCATTTTTTTTCAGAGGATTCTTGTGCTCCTTTACCCAACCCTTGTGAGTTCTGTGTCTTATATCCAACTTGGTCAGTCTGGAACCTTCCCCCAAGTGAATTTGAATTGCACACAGTACCTGTTATCCTCTTCATCGATGAAGAGCATTTCCCTTAGAAATGACATTGGCTTAGATGATCTGAAGCTGATATGGCACGTCAGTTCATTACTTGTGCCATCTGATGAAAGAACAATATCCTGTCCCTCTGGGAACTGCACAGAAAGAGGGCAAGTCCTGGTGCCATCTGGAAGTTCAAACTCAGGAAGTTTGACTCTAATTCGTGATGGCCTGTGTTAAACATAAATAGTGGGTGTTTGTGGTCACAGGATTGCAGTAATAAATTCATAGATTCACATATTCACAAAACTCTTTCACAGCTGAATACAGAATAATAACTTTAATTCTAAAGTGCAAATCAAATGAAACTAATTAATAAATTTTTTCCATCATTTAGATGCTAGTTTGTTTTCTTTGTATGTATCTGAACATTTTATGCTGACCCACAATATCTGAACATCCAAATGAAACTTCTACTAACTGTGCTACAAAAGGCATAAAGAGTTTTCTGTAACTTAAAACTTTCATTAGTGTTCATTAAACTGCACTACTGCACAAATAAGTTTAAGCAAGTTATAAAATAGAAATATTAAGGGGAAATTTGTGAAGATGCTGAAGATGCTCCAGTATGTAGTTACACAGTCATAGGTTTCAGTTCTGAAATAAGAACAGCAGCCAGTCCAGGCCCATGTGGAATCCCTTCAGTTCCAGCCACTGAGCTACTGACAATAGACAAATCACTTGATAAATCAGCACAACTCAGACAAGATAAGACAATAATAACCTGAAGGTAATTTAATTAATTTACAACAAAAGGAAATCTTTGCTCCAATTCCAGTATTGAAATGATACTTATGATAAATATAAATATGACTGCTCTTTGCTAAGTACAAACAGAAAAGTTGAATCTTAAAAATTGGAATAGTTGCAATACTAGGTTATAATACATTAAACAAAGATTACAAAAAGTCTCTCTTTTAAATTCAAATAACAGGATAAAGTGAGTGATCCACAAACAAATAAAAATATATAGATTTTTTTATTGTGACAAGTGGTAAGATTAAAACATTTCTGCTGTCCTTTTCAATAAAACCTCACATAGAAAGAAAGGGGGGAAAAAAACTATCAAAAACTGCAATCCCACCAATTGTCCAAATAGCAAAACCTCAAACCAGTGGAGTACAAAAAATAAAATAACAGAAAGATTATATGTTATCAGAATGTGAAAAATAGAAATAAGATTTAAAACCTTAGCATCTAGCTAAGTGCAACCAAAAATCCTGGTAAGTCTCTGCTTTTAAGTTTTTTGCTATCCATAGTAATTTAATATTTCTGATATAAATTTATAGAGTGAAGATATCAGAAGATAGACACTTCATAAAGCAGGAATGTTTGAGGACAAAACACAGGCTTGTTGAATATTCAACAATATTAATTACATTAATTTTCTCTTAAATATACAGATTCTTCTGCTGAGCAGAAAATTAATACTAACCTTCTCAAACAAATATTAATTCCCTTTTTCAGAAGTGAAAGAAACAAAGAATTATTCAGGATTTCTGTAACAAATTCACTTTGAGGTTTTTACCTTATAAAATCCTGTGGAATGATGGTGACGACTGCTTCAGTTTCCACATCCAGAGGAACTGGCATCAGCATTAAAAAGGGGGGATGAAAACCTATTTTTGGCAACCTCAGTGTGCCAGACAATGTCAGCATGTATTGTAATGGATTATCATTTACATGCAAGGATATTTCAGATGTATATGTCCCAGGACATGTTGCTGAAAAGGTTTAAAAATATATATGTTACCATAAATACAGGAATGTAAAAGAGCTATAGTAAGAGGTTTGGGGTTGGAATTTTTGTTTGTTATTAATTTTTTTTTAAATTTAGTACTACTTTCTTTCTCAAAGTGTAGTTTAACATAACATAAATATTGTATCAGAAGAGTATTCATTAAGAAATCTCAGAACACTTGCCTGTAGCAAACCAGAAATTCACAGGTTTTTAACTTGTCAGAAATTTTTCTGAGTTCTAACTGCAATAAATGAGTTTATTGCATTACTATATCATTATATATATTATCAATACAACAGCAAAATTTTAAAAATTGCAGTCACACTTCGAATTGCACTAACTGACACAGTGAATACTTACTTTATAAAGGAGTAACTACTGGAAGCATCTGACTGCCAAGACAAGGAAATGTTGGTGCCTTTTGAATGCAAGTACAACACTTCAAAGATGGCTCCAAAACCTATAGTGTGGCCAAGAAAGCTCCCACAAGCCAGCAGGAGGTTCTACCCTCTACTCAGAGCATCTCCCATTTCAGAGAATCATTCAGCTTGGAGAAAACCTTAAGCCCAACGGCAACCCTAACATTGCAAAATCCACCAAAAAAAAAGGGAAGGGATGACCAAATATCCTTCTCCAGGTGCTCTCGACAGCACAGCTGGACATGACAACAGCAAAGATAAAGATTTCCTTGTGTTCTGCCCCTTCTCAGGCTGCCTTGCTTCCTGCTGCAAGCAGTTCTCTCTAGGATGGATAAACACCTTTGGTTTTTTTTCCACTGATACAGGGAACAAAGTACTTCCTTCCACAGCTGTTGCACTATTAAAATGATATTCCTAACAATGCAGTGCCATTTACTCAACCTTCAGTCATTCCCATCTGCTGAAGAGCTAGCAAAATCAGCAATTTGTGTTGTAAACTAATGAAAAACTCCTGGATTTAGAAATAAATCTGCAATGATGTGTTGTAAAACAACCCAAAAAGTTTAATCTTTGAATTTTTGAGAAAAGCACCTTTGTCCTTTGATTCCCCTCAATTAGATCAGTATGGAAACACCCTCACCTAATAATTAGGATAGAAAAAAAAATTGTGTTTTATGTGTCTACATGAACACATACATATCACGGAACAAAATATATGACAGGGTTTTCTGTGATTATCTCAGATCATTACTTTCACAGCCTGTGAAAGAGCTGTCACTGTTTACATACCAAAAGAAGAAAATCTAGTGTCTTCAAAGTACTTTGTCTTTTTCCCTTCCTGTAAGAGCTAATTTCCTAATGGAGGTGGCAACAGAAGAGCTTCATGGAAGCTGTTAAGTCACCAGAACATGACCTGGGATCCCTTCATTTCAAACCAGCAAACATGAAAATGGCAAACTGAAAACCAGCTCTAATAGGAATCTGCTGCACTATTTGCAACATCTGCCTACTTTAAATGTAAATCAGCTTTAGGAGACAATACTGCTGAGAAGGCTAAAAAGATGCTACCTCTAGGTTTTGATACAACTGGAACACATCTTGCTCTGGCACTTTGCCCTTTCATGAAGGAAAGATAAGAAAGCACCAGAAAAGAGTCATGGAGATGAATGAAGAGCCAAACAGGCTTTACAGGTTGTAAGAAAGGATGCTCTACACCAGCTCCTCCCATGTATGAGCCTGTCCTGTAACTGAACTGTATTTCTGGTGTCCTCTCTTCATCCATGTGTATGACAAGGTAAAGTGAAATGGCATATCCAATAAATACCATAGGGATGGAACACAATGAAGGAAGAAAAGCACAGGAGCATGTGTCAGTACCAAAGAACGTGCAATTGTCACTAACTCACATTTTTAAATATTTGTATTAACCATAGTCTCAAAGGGAGACAATAGTAGTGTTAAGCTTTTGTCATACAAACTTTCCATCTACACTTTCCATGCCATAGAATCCCTGGCTCACCCAAAGAGCAGAACAGACAGTGCCTACCCTGAATCACTGATCATTCTGTGTGTGGATCCACACATTTATCAACACCAAAATTCAGCATAGTATGTACACCAATAAATTATTGCTTAT
>VZTT01050010.1:24079-37428 GCA_013400855.1 Buphagus erythrorhynchus
TCTGAATATACATATCCAGCAGGTCTTTAAGGCCCTGGTTTACCCACCAACAGCTCTGACTCTACGGAATGGAAGAGCCGGGGTCACCGGGAGTGCCTCAGGCACAGGAGGATCTGGAGGTGGGCAGCTGGCCTGAGGAGTAGCAATTGGGAGAGCAAAGTCCCAGTCTGACACCTAAAGGAAAGAAAAAATATTGTGGTCACTTTCTCAAAAACATCATAGGTACCTCTTGAACAATCTGAGTGGTTTGCTGTTTTGACAGAACTACTGCAATTTTGGACCTGCTCGTGATATTAACAGGATGTTCATTAATTGGAACTCAGAATCAGTTCTCCAAGTAAGCAGTGCCCAGGTATTTTTTTCCTCCATGAAGGAAAAGCTTTATGACCAAAAGTATCAGGGGTAGCAGCAGAGCCACAGACAAGGCTTTTCATAAATCCCAATGTTGTATTCCACTCCTGCCACTCTCATGAGTGAGAAAAGATTGGAGCCATGGCCCAAATGCAAAACCTCATGTGAGCAAAAAGAAGGGAAAACAAAGCTACATCAGTTATGGAAGCCTTTCTCAAAGGCTGAAGAGCAAAAGTCAACCATTACAGTACACCCAGCATAAACAAAACGGGCTCTGAGATCAAAGGTGAAATATGAATTAAAATTGAGAAACCTTGGGGAAAAAATAGGTCTTAAAACCTTTGTCATGAAATGCCACTGAATTCTAGGAGTCTAAATTCCAGTGATTTTGATCCTCGTTTTATTTGTGCTATCACATTCCCAAATGGGGTTTGGAACTTAAAAAATGGCATGTTTTGTACAGAATCCCCCTTTTTTTGACAGACTGCATCAGAAAAGCCAAATTTATTTCAAAAAGCATTTTCAAAGAGGTATTTCTTGCCTCTCACTCTGTCTTTCCAAGGACCAACACACTAAGGTAGTATGTGCTCCAGACAAAAGGTATGGATAACCTTAACAAAGGTAATGAAAAAAAAACCAAAACTTCTGCACTAAAACCAGTGTTAGAGTCCTTCAAATCCTGTTTTCACCTTGAAGGCCACTGAAATCTTAGAAAGGAATTAAACCTATAAAATCTTCATGCTGCTTAGAAAAAGCAATAAAACCAGCTATATAAAGACATTATGAATCGTTTAAAAGCTTTCAAAACCTGCAGAAAATAGCACATCATTCTTCACTTTCCCATCTGTGGTAGCAAGCAGAATATATAAATGACAGGAAAGAAAACCAAAATTGTCCTAAGCCAGGGCATGAGGCACATATCCATCTGTAACATCTACTGAGAAGCAAGCACACAGCCCTGGGAGTGTTTGGTGTTCCAGCAGGGTCTGTGACACAGAACTACACACTCCTGCAGGGGGAGGTGTGTGCTGAGCCTTGTGGAACGTTTTGTCTTTTGTGCTTAGCTCAAGGAAAGTATGGAATGAGGACAAGTTTTGCAGCAAGATTACCAGAGTCCCTTGTTTCATATTGATACTTCAAATCTAATAATTATTAGATTTTATAATATGTAACTGGCTTTTCAAAATTGACATTTAATATTTTGAGCAATTAAAGTTCAAGATATGTCAAAAAAAAAGATTGAGTAAAAATCTCCTGCTTTGAATTATATACTCTTCTATTTTTAGTACCTCAAGTCACCCACATAAAACACTTCATCAAGTTATATCTTCAAAATACATTCTTGTAACAAAACTAAATTCTTTTAAGTTTGGTGATATTAAAATGTTTAGTCTATTATAGATTTCATGACAGCACTGGCTGTGCAAAGGAGTGCAGTCTAGCACTGCAATTGTTTTTCATCAATGCTGGTATGTTTAGGCCAGACAGCAAAAGACGGAATCCCTTTATCCCTCTCCCAAAGCAGAAAATCAAAACTTGTTTTTCATCCCAACTATCAGGAAAATTTGGTTTTGTCTTACTATACAACAAGGGGTTTATTTTCTAAGAACTGGCAAACAAAAGCAAATATGTGAAAGACTCAATTCACTACATGTAGATCATGATGTTCACTGAAAACCTGCTTTTGTTATGAAGTACAATGGTACAAATTCAGGGCCAGCATAACTCATAGGAATGTATTTATATAATTGAGAACAAATCATAGATCTTTTATTTTATTCATACATTAACTGCACATTATGTAAACTACATTACATGAAAAAGCCTTTAAAATTCTATGTAAGTAGAAATCAGATTATAATTCATACACATACTGCTGAAACAGAATTAAAAATTCATTTCAGTTATTAGGACTTCACTTTGCAAGTAGAATCATTATGTTTCTTTCTATAAATACTAAAAAAAAATCTTTATGATTAATTTTTCATTTTTCAAACTCCATAATAGAAAATTCCCTCTTTTGCAAGATTACATACTTTAAAAAAGTAATTACAATATTTTAAAAAATAAATCCTTAGACTATTATTGGACTTATCCTTGCTTTCTAGATAATTTATGAATACTTAATAGCTACTTGTCTGTTGAGGTATTTTCCTGAAGCTGCATTTAACTTCTCACACCAGAGAACATAGGAAGAGCAGGAAGGAAGCAGCCTAGAGAGAGTTCTTTCACAAACACTTCTATTTGTTAATACCATTATAAGAAACATTTTTCCTGTCCTGATGTACATTTATTATGCATGTTGGTTGGAAAGGAGGCATCATCTACAAATTGAGAGTCTTAGAATTAAGATATTTCAAAAGAAGTTTTAAAAAGACAGGTGAGACAAAGGAGCTTTTTGTCAGGTGTTCACAGGGAACCCTTCCAAAGCATGCCAGAAAAAGGATGCTTGGTCAGGCTGCCACCAAAAGTTAACAACTCTTTAAATAAAAATAACATTATTGGAAACTTTTATTCAGATGACATCTTAAAATAATTTCAATTTTTTTGGTTGGGTTTTTTTTTTGTGTTTTTTTTTTTTGNGGAGAGCAATTTCTAAGTCAAAGAGGAGGAATAGGATTGCTACTAGGAAGAATCGGATAAAGAAAGCTATGCTACCAAAACTCATTTGGATTTATGAATTAAGTTTGATATGAACAGTTTCATAGCTCTGAGCTCAACACTGGGGAGCAAACATGCTGAATGGCTTCCTGCCTTGGCCCTAAAAACCTGGTATAAGACAAGAAACAAAAGCGGGGGAAACTACCCAAAACATTACAAGTAAAATAGTTTTTACATAAAATTCATGGATCAAAAATAAACAGAAGCACAGCTGTCAGGTGGCAATCTGAGAGCAGAAAAATAGTATTGTTATTTTCCAAAAACACTTTCAAAGCAGTTACTTCATCTGTCTTTACTAAGTATTCCAAGGCAATAGTATATCTTAGAATGCATAAAATATAATTCTCTAATTATTATTCTAATAGAGCATATATTCTCAAGGTTGAATAAAAATTTGCTAATTCAGAAATCATACTGTTTGTTTAGCACAAAGAATATGTGACAACTCTCTAAAATTACAGTGTTTACTTTCACAGCACAAATTCCCAGGGAATTTCACGTAAATCAATAAGCTAACTTATTACTTAAAATTACATTAAAAGAAATGTAAAAGACAATTTTACTCTTGTATTTATCATATAATACCATGCAGACTGTTCAAGTATCTTGAAGCATTTGGGAAAAGTTTGACCTTAAACTTTTTTTATTTATACCTCTAATACACAAATTCAGCAGGGATACAAGGAGACAAAATGTAATGTACATTAGAAAAAATCAGTTTGATTTAAATTTAAACCTAACTGCAAATCCAAGGGTTTATGTCCCGCAACTGAATCCAATATATGCTCCCAGCCTTCCCTGAAATTTAACATGAGTTTTTCTTAAGATATACTGAAATCTTTCATTCCCCCTGGTTTATATCACAGAAAAGCAGCTTCCACAATGAAAAATGTAACTGCTGTTCAAAGCCATCATTCAAAGCACTGCAATAAAATTAAATCTTTCCTTTGTATATAGTCAGACATGATACAACAATATCCTGTAATTCCACAGCTGCAGGTTTTCCACAGAATTCACTTCTTACATGACGAATCTGTTCTTTCATTAAAAAAAGAAAAAAGTCATTTAAAAGGAGAAAAAAAAAAGCCAGCAAAACGCCAGTCCCTTCCCTACAAGCAGCTTAAGCAGTAAGCTCTGACAGGTGTGACTTGTTCTATTCATCTCAATCCAAGGCACCCGAAGGCTTCATTATTACACAGCTATGTGCCTTTTGTCCTTTTTCCAAGATGCTGGAATTTGTTATTTTCCAGCAGGTTTAAAAGAAAAAAAAAAAAAAAATCAAACTAATTTTGTGGCACTATACTCCTGCACTATGCTTTGCATGCTTTCCCCAGCAGACCCTGCAGGACCTCTGTGAGCAGGGGATCATCCTGCCTGGAGAAACACAGATAGACAGATATACAGATATAAATATATAAATACAGATGATATCAATACTGCTTTCACTGACAGCTCTGACTTTGACAGCCACCAAAATACTAAGGTCAAACTCTCTGCAGTGAGGTGCAGAGCCCTGTCACCTCTAACACCTTCAAAGACACTGGAATAACAGCAAGGCACAGCCACACTGTGTCTGAGCAATATCCCAGCCTTATCTATAATGCATGGACTCCATTTTCTCACTCAGAATACTGAAGGAACTGGCTCAACATTTTTTAAGGTTTATTTTCTAAGCATGCCAAGACATTTAATCTCTAAGAGCATCTTTTGATGACCGATGTATCAATGCATATTACATTTTAGTGAGAATTGTAGCAGCTCTTCAAAGTTCCTATACATGTACTCCATTTGTTGATCTGAAGGGTTTTTTAGCAGAATTCAAGACTGCATTCAAGACTAAATTACTTGGAACCCTACATTAATAATTCAAGTAGTTTTAATAAATTTTTAAGTACATTAAAATAATTTCATGCTTTTTTATGTTTTTAGCAGTGGTCCTGAATTACTTTTACTTTTCCTTAGCCCTAGTACCCACTTTGTTAAAGAAAACATCAGAATAGTGGGGGTTTGTTGGTTTATGGGGTAGTGTTGTCAGTAATGACTACAACAGCAGGAAGTTCTGGCAAAACCAGAAGGCAGAAAGAAGAAAAGAATGTGACCTGATGGGATACAGAAGGTTTGTAGCAGCTGGGAGGTAAGCTGGGGAAGAGCAGTTGTCAAAAAAAACAGAGATGAGATCAGAGAAACAGCTGTTCAAGTGCAGAGAGGCAGGAAATAGCACTTGCAACAGTGAAACCTGAATAGGGGAAGATCAACATACAGAGATTAGAGGTTTGGGGTTTTTTCCAAAACTGGAAAATCAGGAAATAAATCTGATGAGAAAATGGAGACTATGGACAAGATAGAATAACAAAGAGCTCAGATCCAAAGGAAAATGTTTTAAGAATCAGTAACTACTGAAAGTTTCTGATCACAGTAAGAGATGCTGGTACCTCAACCACTTTCTTAACAGAACTATGTTTTTAATTAGTATTCTACACTGCAGGAGTTAAATGAAAGAAAAGCTACATATACTTCCAGATGCTGCCTGTAGTCATGCCACACTGAGTAACTTCATTTAACATTAGTCAGTGCTCTTGTGACAGTGCTGCACCAGCTCAGAGGTGCTCACCTGGGCTGGAAGCTGGGAGGGTCCTTGGCCATGTCCTGCCCAGCACTGAGCTGCTCCTGACAGGGAGACCCAGGAAGTTCCAGTGTTCCAGGCAGGAACACCCTGGAAGCACAGGGGCAGCACTGGCTGCATCCAGCTTACCCAGCACCAGGGGCAAAGGGAGCCAGAAGGACTCTGAGCACACAGGGAGAAGGGAAACTGAAGTAAAAACATTTAATTAAAGCAACACTTATTGGTTGGCTATGAAGGGCCCCAAGAAAATTTCCTTTCTGAAGATTTTATTTCTTTATTTCTGAAGGAAGTTATTTCTGTTTGCCAAAAGTTATTCTTAAGACTTGAAAAACACTTAGACCCAGAATTTGAAAAATGAAAAAAGATCTCTAATTAAGAGGTGCAATATTCTACAGGGGTTTTTTTTTGGTTTGTTCTGTTTTTTAGGGATTGTTTGGGGGTTTTTTTTGGTTTTTTTTTTTTGCAAGAAGAGTCACAAAACTGATCCCATCAAATATAAAAATTGTTTTTTCAAATTCGTAACACAATTAAAGCAGACTTCCTACTGGCAATAACCTTATCTTCACTTAAGCCAATGTACACCAGTATGAAATGACACTTGGACATGCACAGCAATCCTGAACATCATGTTCAGGTGACAAGATAAATTAAACACAGAGAGCAAGCTACTATATCAGTCTTCTTCAGAAATATTAATTTTTTTAGTCACTTCAATTTACAGCATTCTCGGTAGCAACACTTCTACTTTTATTCTATCCTGCAACTTGATAAGGAAATAGCAATAGAGCTCAAGTGTCAAAATGGGAAGTAGAGTTCTTCTCTATTCCATTGCTTTCCTTTGAACTTTCTTTCCAAGGAGAATTGTCCCACTTCTTTCTTTAAACATAGCATGCCACATGGGAAAAGTGTGCAGCTGAAGTGTTATCATCCCTGATTAGAATAACTATTTTACTTGCTTTATTAATATTATTCCTATTGGTATAGTAAATCTCAGCTCTTAGTTCTTGTTCAGCTTGTGGCCTGCAATGACATACACATTGATTGTTCCAAGAGCATTGTATTCCCATTATTGACCCTTCCTACTTAAAGGAAAACCCCAGCATCTTCCTTTGCTGAGTTTCCACAGTTTGATTATAGGTCACTCATTATATTCTCTAGGTACCATTTTGCATACAATTACATGATCTCCTGACACTGTACCCAGTCTAATTCTGCTATCTTGCTTATGAGTATTATATTAGAAGCATCAAGATATTTAAAAACATATGAAAACGATTCCTTTTCCCTTAAGTCAAGGCCTGCCATACCACAAAAGGAATTTATTATAAATCTATTGACTCATATTCTGTCAGGAAAAATCATTTCAGAGTAGTGTATGTGCTATAAACTCACTCCATGTGTACACAGAAGAAAATCATGTTATCAGACACAGCCTATAATATACAAGTATTATTTGAATGATGGTTTGAACAAAGAAATTCCATTTTATACCGCTGGGTAGGCAGGGGTGGGAGGTGGGTGGTGGTGGAAAAACAATACTCCTGACCCTTTTAAGATGCATAATATCTATTATTCATTTTTAAGGTAAAAGTGCAGATAATGCAATGGGTTTACATGCTGTAGAAGTGATCTCCAACTGCTTGTTCTGAAACTGGTTTATGGTATCATATACTAACTTTTCTTGCAGTTCACTGTTCTCCAAACATGTGGAAACCCCAAACCTTCAATTTCCAAAGCCTTTTTCAATGGGTTTAGATTTAAAATTCACTTGAGCGCTTTCTATTGACAGTTACTGCCAATAAAATGCTAATTTTCAGATGTAAAAGTAATTTAAAGTCTCATATCTTCAATTTTTTTCCACTCAACTAGCTCAACCAGAAAGCAACTTTGCCAGTCTTTATGACACATAAAACTCATCTACATCTGTAGATTCATGGTCATCTGGAAAGTCAGGTGAGAACAGCTGCAAAAAGAAGGTGGCTGCTGGCTTGTTGAATGATTTCATGAGTGTGTGGAATGACATTTCAGTATAAGTTTACCCTATTTTTAATCAATTGAGAAAGTGTGTTTTCTTTGTGTATGCAAACACTTAAAGTCTTTTGCACGGACTAAAATGTTCATTTAAAGTCTCTATTCTCCCACCACAGAAATATCACAGAGCATGATTTTAATTAACTTAATCACCACTGTTCCATAAACCCACCTTTTGTGGTTTATAAGTCAAGAAGCATTTCACAGACGACATTTCCTTTAAGTAAACTGAATACAAATAAGGCTTTGAACAGGAACAGTCAATCACTGCCAAACAAAATTCAGAATCAAATTACAGATGCTATTGCATGAAACATCAACTTCATAATAGTTGCAGTATTTCAAAGTGATTTCCAGTATCAAGTATCTACATATTTGCATGGTAAGCATTTCTTACAAATTTACAGTGGAATATAGTATCTCCCATAAGGATTCTGAAGGTAATTTTGGGCAGTATTATTCACCAGCAATTTTCATGGAAGTTATTAATTTGGAAGAACACAATATTTTAGACAAAAAAAAACCCAAAACAACATTGTTCTTTATCTTTGAATAAAAGTGTTAAGCTAAAATAATTAATTAGATAATAAATTAATACCATAGGGATAAAAACAGTTGGCTGAAACTTGTTTTGTTTTAATTACTTTTAGGCATAATCTACATTTCCAATAAGGCTTGCTTCATTTCTCAGACTTCTATGTTCAATTTTAAGGTACTGGCACAGGTTTCCAGCAAAGATAATATTCCTCCAAAATCAGTATCCATCATGGAACACCAGGAATATTCATCCAGTATTCACCATTTCAGTACAGAACCTGACTGGATGCCACAGGATTGGTTTCAAGCACAAACTCTGATCCAGAGATCATGTGCAATGAGTCTGATCCCATGCTGGCTGCTTGCCTGTTGTAAAGAGCCTTACAGTTCTTTTCCAAGTTAAGATGACTGACTAGGAGCCCCCACCTTCCCTTCCAAGTGCACCACATGGTAAGAAAACCCTTCTAATTTTGGGAGATCATTTTTTTGCATCATCCACATATAGTTCAACATAAAAATACAACTAAATTTTGTAATACTGTCTTGCAAAAGAAAGAGTCTTGATTTCCTGAGTTAGCAGCTTTGCTTATAAGGCCTCTATTCCCAGCAAAATTCTCTAGTGAATAATGATGGTGGAACATCCCAGGAAATGCCATGACTGAAGTAGGAAAGCCATGAGCAACAATGTGCTGGATAAGAATCTGCACTAGTTCTACCAAACAAAAAAGAATTCAATTCCACTACTGCCCCAATAACTTCCTGAGCTGAGCATTCATGCAGAACAGGGGCCCTGTCATCAACCTGCAGATACCTTGTTCCTTTGGGAAAAAGAAAAGCCTGAACTCTTACAATGGTGATGAAATAATCAAAGGGTAAACATTGTCAAAAAGTGGGTATGAGTCCATAAATAGGAAATTAATACAACTGTTTGGCTTTTTTTAATTGTTTGGGTTTTTTAATATTTTATTTTCACTAGTGAGAGGGTATTCAAATTTTTTATTATACCTTAGCAACTATGGGGGGAAAAGTGGGGAGAAAAATCTACAGACAACCTGACATTTTGCAAATATTTATTTTTGTCAAATGTCATCTTATAGGCAAACCAAAATGTGTCCTCTTAATTTATATTAAGCAACACTTTTAAAATAATTGCTTTAGGTTTTCTTATATCAGAAAATTTGGCTACCAGGATTGGTCTGACAGATTTTCTCTCAGAATTATTCATTCTTTATTTAATGAAAATTCTGATATAGCAAAAGTAAATACCTGAATTGTCTTCAGTTTTCAATTTAAATTCCTTATACTTAGAAAAATCAAACTCTACTCTGGTACATGATTGTCCTTTGTTCTGCAGCAAAAATGGAATTGATTTTGTACTGCCAATATTCATATTTTTATATTCAAATATTTTCTGTAAGTTTAAAGAAGAAAAATGGGTCAAGCACTGTGAAGTCAAGTTTATAATTGAACATAATGTGAAAAATCACAGTTGTGCAAGATTCAATTTATAACAAAATAACAGTATTGGTTAATCAATAGTCTCACATAACCCTTCCCTTTAAAATCTCTTCAGGACATAAAATAGAAGAGTTTAGAATTTAATATCAAGGTCAGTTACACCATCACAAATGTATTCATCATTCAGAACAGCAAACAGATCAGTGACTTACTTTTCCCTTTACTGTATTTTTTGCTATAACTACCTTAAGAAAACCTCTCCCTTTTAACATACTTATTCCAGATTGTCGAGTTCAAAAACTAAAGCTGTCAGCTATCATTTAGTGTAACTGTTATATGTACATTTGGGTTTTGATATATCTTCCTAAGTTCGTCTCCTTGATAATTTCCTTGCAAAGTTAGTTTAGGAAGAAATGAAAAATATGAAGTAGAGAGGAGCCATTTTGACATCTAGATAAAGCAAAATACTTAACCCATCTTACCAATTGCTACAATTTCTTCATACTTACCACATCAATGCCTATTTCAGCGATCTCTGAAAATCCACTAATCCTAAGCGTGAGTTCTGCTGCATTCCTCACTGCTACCTAAGTGAAGGGACAACACTGGGATTGTGGACAAGGTCATTTCAACATAATTATCTCACCAAATCTGTCATAATTACATGAAAAAAAGTTTAACACAAAAAAACCAACCCAACCCTATCCCACAGATACACAGTGAGAGAGTCAGTAAAAATTGTACTGGAAATATGGAAATAACACTGCCATCATAATATAATGCATTTTTGCTGCAGAAATATGAAGAGATAAAGTAAATGCCTTCATTTTCTAGAACATATATGTACAGATTCCAGTGACAAGTGGCTTCAAATCACGCGTTTGTGGCACAGCACATCTGGGACAGATACAGCTAGACAGATACAGCTGTTAATTAAAAACACCGAACAAAAATAAAAACAAACATAAAAACGACAACCCAAAGTTGTAAGAAAGACCAGTGACCAGTCTTGCCCAATTCTGCAGATAAAAATAATATTTCAGGAGGCTGTGTTACTAGAATGAGCATTTTTTTTCCAACAGGAGAAATCTGTCTTCAGTAGCTGTGAGGACTGGAATGTGTTTCACAACACACACTGCTTGACAGAGGTGCTGGTACAAAGTAGATGCTATTGTTCTGGGAAATACTAAATCTGTTGTAAAAATGGAAAAAATAAATGAATACTAGGTTTAACAAGCATAATATATACAGCCCCAGAAGATGGTGAATACAGGATCAGTCAGAAATGGTAGCAAAGTTCAGGCCCTTGGTAGCTTCTTTTCTCCCAATCTCACTTATCTCATGAAGCAGGCATACATAAAACAAAATATGTTACATGTTTATTGCATACCTACTATCACAGCAAATCTACTAGTAGAGCCATCTCTGAGAAAACCACAAAAAGAAGTCAAGAAATTAAAAACATTAGAGTATTCCACTCCAGCCTCACTATAGATTACAAAAAGTGCAGGTATGTCTACATTATCTGGTAAAGAACAATCACACATTACTTCCAACAGCTTGTCAGTAGTATAATATAATCAGCTCAAACTGAGAGGCTGCTTTGATACTTCTGAGCAGGGCTGAGACAAAAAAAAAACATAATAAGATACAGCAGTAATGATCTGCTGCAAGTAAACCTTATTCTTAAAAAACATTAGAACACTGGAAATAAAGTCCAAAAGATGCATGAACGTACACACATAAACACACAGGATAACACTCAAAAAGATAAAGTTCTTCCAGTTTTGAAATACCTCCACTTTTTTATCAAAATTCATGTATGTCTTTGGGGTGAAAGAGATTTTGAGATCAGCAACACCTCCCACAGGTATCACTCCTTCAGAGGGGGTGATTTTCATTCCAGGCAGTGGGTTTGAGTTGAGAACCTTCACAAACACAAACAAGAAACATACTGAAAAAGGTGTTTGCATTTATTTGTTTTGGTTGTTGCTGTTTTATTTATACCAATATATCTATCATAAAGATTTCATATTCTTACAAGGAGAACCTTCATAGCATATAATGCTAACTTGGACATAGAAGTTTGGGGAAAAATGCAAGTAAACAAAATAAAGCAACAGATTTCTAAATATAACTGTCAGTTTCTACTATGAAATAATTTTTGCCACCAATTGGAAACTTGGAGTTCTGAGTTTTGGGCTGTTTTCATTAAGTTATCAAAATTAAGACTATCTATGTAGCAAGTCTTCAAAATATTCCATAAAACATTTTTTTCAGTGACAAAGAAATTAATCACTTCTTTTTTGACATTCACAGCAAGATGGGACACAGAACCCCAATTCTGTATAGCTCAGTAATAATAATAGAAGTAAATACTCAGTTTACCCACAGTTAGCAAAGACAAAAAGAAATTTGTTCTCTTCTAATGCACTCCTAACATAGCTTTTTAAAGTATAGCTACACAAGTGACAGTGACCAAGACCAACCAGCTATGTCTTGGCTTGGCTAAGAGTAATTCTGGAAGCTAAAAGGGCTGGGTATGTTTGTTTGTGTTACTGGCTATGCTGATTTTACTCTTTCAGGCCCAGCCTCTAGGACTATGATACTGCTTGTTACTCAATGCTCAGTTGATAAAAGAAATCTGGTACAAATAAAAATGAACACGTTTCTCAGTACTGTAATAACACAGTAACAAAAACTCTGAGGATTTTAGTAAAAATTATTTTCCTTCACTAATTACAGCAATTATCCTGTGATCAGCAAAACTAATGAGGTTAGATTTTCTATTAATTTGTTTATTATGTCTTTATCCACTCTGGCATCCATCCCAGCCCTTCTTTAATTCATTGCACAGCCCCTCGTGCCCCTGGATGTTGGTTTAGCAAAGTCATCCATGTGCTGTGACTGCTCTGGGTCCCTCCATGCACTGACTGGGCAGCATGAGTAGGATGACCNTGCAAATTTGACAGAGAGACAGAATTCCTATTTAAATCATTTTTTTTTTTTCTCCAGAAAACATCACAAAAACCTAAATAGGTGCATATTTAATAACTGAAAACAAAACCATAACATGATCTGGTAAAATTAACTCCCTTCTGCTCCCCAACCCGACGAACTAAGTGTGCTAGAAATAATTTTCTCTTACTTGGAAGTATGCATGGTTGTATCCTGTGTTTAGAATACTGGCTGTTTTACAAGTAGTGAAACCAATTGGACTATGAGTGAAGGATATACTTGGAGCCATAAACTGAACTTTAGCAGCACCAAACTATTACAAAAAGAGAGAGAGATAAAACAAGCAAGGCATATACTGTATTCCTAAATACAAATAAATAATTCAGCCTATTCAGCTAATACAGTTGTGCAAATACATAAATTGGAAGTATTCAAATAGGAAAACACAGCTTAAGTGTGAGACAATTTACTCAATGTACTGAACTTATCTAGATTCAAATTGAACAGACACAACTGTATAGATATTTCTGGACTAATTTCAAGACCAATAAGAATATTTTAATTAAATTTAACAGCACAAACTCCATTAACTCCAAATGTGTGATCAGGACAAGACATTTGGGAGATATTAATAGTAGTAGAAATGCAAATATTCTAATTTACACACATCCTGGTTTACATATGGCAAACTTCCAAGACTTCAAAAGAAGAGGAAGAAAAGAAAGATAGC